>JBAMCP010000421.1:0-54823 GCA_037075105.1 Lissocephala sabroskyi | reverse complement strand
TATAAAACACTTATACCTACAGGTTCAGGCTATAAAAACGCTGTTCTTTAGTTTTTTTATGCCTTAAGAACACTTTAAATTCAAGCTGCTTTCGATTCGGCCTCACCTTGTAAAATGCTCCACTGCTTGCACTGCTTTACCGGCCCGCCAGAGAGATAGCTCGCGAGAGCGCGCGGCTGCTGTCAAGCTCGCTCTCGCCTGCCGTCCCGCTCGCTCTTGCGGGCCAGCCAAGCAGTGCGCAGCTGAGGCGATGCCCGAAATTTGTTGGCTCAAATCGCATCCGGATGACGGCGCGATGTCGTCGGCAATGTCAATGTCACCCACCACCACCCACCGCCCATCAATCCGACCCGCCCATCTATCGACCGCGGCCCAAAATATTCCCCAAAAAACACAATTCCAACGCCACTTCACATGGCGCATACGTAATGCTCTTTTTTTATGACCCCCTGCCCCAGCCACCAGCCGCCCGGAAATCACATATTCATATCAATGGGCCAACTTTGAGTCATCTGCCTGCCGGTGGTGGGGGGAGGCTGACTCCCCTATCGATTCCGGCGCACACAAGGTGAGTAAACAGATAACGGGAACAGGCAACTCTTTCGGTTTCTCCCTCTCTGTTTATTTGTGGATGAACTTGCCGGAAATCAGTACAAAAATAGAAAGGACGAGCAAAACCCACGAAGCCGATCCTATCCCAGCCCGGCCGTACACCATGCTGGCCGTCAGGACTTGCGAACGGGGGGTAATCTCATTCTCCAGGTCGTCCTCCGTGCTGCCCGATTGCAGCTCCGACTCCGTCGAGTAGTTCGGCAGTTCCACTGAAAACAGAAACGCTCAGTTGATTAAAATCGACAGACTACCCCCAGCCACGCCTACCTTCTCCGCCCGTGGCGAACCGCACGATCTTGCTGTTGTCGCTCCAGCCAAAGCTGTTCCTGGCCAGGACGCAGACCTCGAAAAGGCTGGCCGGCTGCAGGCCATGCAGCGTGTAGGAGGTGATGTAAATGGGACCCACCGTGACCGGGGCCGGGATGGTCAGCTCCGTCCAGTTGGTGCGGCTCTGGCGGGTGGCATTGCCCGAGGGCATCTGGCGGAACTTCAGCTTGAACTCCATGATGGGCAGCAGGCTCTCCGTCTGCCACACGAGCCCATGGAAGGTGGAGCTCTGGGAGCGCACGTTCGTCTTGAAAGTGCAGGGCATGGGGCGCCCCGTGAGCTCCAGGTTGGCCCCCTGGAAGCCCACCTTGTTCTGGGCCCGGCACTCGTAGTGGCCCATGTCCGAGTCGCGGACCTTCTTGATGATCAGCACATGGCGCACTTGGGTGAGGTAGTGGTCCACAGAGCGGTTGCCCTGGAGCTCCGTCTCATGGGAACTAATCTGCGGGCCGATGGCAACGGGCACTCCATGGTGGATCCACTGCAGACTGGCGGCCGGGGCGGCCTCCACCAGGCACTCGAGGTGGGCCCGGGCGCCCACCTTCGTGTAGACGATGCTGTGCGGCAGGCTCAGCTCTGGGGAGACTGCAAGGGAAACGGGTGAGTCCAAGCGGTCTGGGTAAGCCGAGGATCTTACAAAGGACATGGAGGTAGAGGGCGGCCACTGCCGGCTGGCCCACACCGTTGGTGGCCAGGCATTCGATGGGCCCGGACATCTGACGGTCCTTGATCTCGAAGACGTGACTCTGGCGGTTGCCGGTGTTGCTGTACTTGTCCAGGGTGTGGCCGTTGTGGCGCCAGGTGATCACCGGCTGGGGCACTCCGCGGGCCAGGCAGACCACCTCGAAGGTGGCGCCCAGCGGCAGCTCCAGGATTCCTTCCGGTTCGATGGCCACCGCGGGGGGGAACTGGACTTCGATGGCATGGAGCTGCTTGGCGGAACCGCTGGTGGTGGTCAGCTCGCAGTAGTAGTCGCCGGCATCGTCGGCTTGGACATTGGCCACCTGGAGGCTGCCATTGGTCCAGACTGTGATCCTTTGCGGTGGTTCGGAGTGGGAGTGCTGGGGGAATACCTCCAACGGGGCATCGACTCGGTGCCAGGTGACAGTGTGGGAGGGAGCTGGAGGGGAAGAATTGAAATAATAAATCACTCCGAATTTTCGGAAAGCAACTCCGAATTTTCGGAGTCCAAGTAACCCTCTTATATTTTGTTTTCAGACTATCATACGTCATAATATCAATTTTGGAATGAATTTTTAAAGTCCTCTACACTCCGACTAGCTGTTTGCTTGCTTATTTTACTTTTCGGACTTCCGGAAAGCTCTATCCAAATTTGTGTTTCAATTTTGACCTCATTTCTGAGTCAAATCTAAAAAAAGTATTCTGATTTGTCGAATAATTTTATCTTTGACTAACCCTGAAGGTGAGCAGTCACGTTTAGTCCGAAAAAAACTTTACTCAGTAGCTCAGTCAACCAGAGATGATATCAGGGTATTACGTTGGATAGGATTATCAAATTCAGTGGAAATATTTCCCAACCTATTGCATTTCGTTCTTATATGACTCCGAAAGAATTCGTTTCGACAAACAACAAAATTTCTTTTAAACTTTTAACTATTTTATTCTTTGTTAATAACATCTGAACAGAAATCACCATTCCCAAGATTTCTAACCAGGAATTATAAAGGTTTTTAAGACTCCTAAAAATTTGGAGTTAAATTATTCCTCTAAAAAGAATAGGTAAAGTCCTAAAGTTCCGGTTTTATTGCCCCCCTTCACCAGGCCTGAGAAAACTCCTCCTCCTCTTAATTTTTCTGTTTTCGAGGGCCAATTTCCCCGCATGGTAAACCCCGGAGGTGGGTGCCTTGCCGGGTGGATTGTTCGGTTCTTATGTCGAGAAACATCCAATTAATTGGATCCGAATCCGCGGTCTATTATATTCAAATCTCCGTTTTGTCCGCGGTGATTAAGGCCCCGCAGCGTCTTTTGTACGGCGGTCCCCCTCCCCCCTACATCACCAGGGCTGGCTAACTCAATTAAATGCCATTGTTAACGCCCTGACCAATTGAAGGCAGCGGCAATTGCGATTCTTACAATTTCAAGGCTTCGCCGGGACAAAACTAACAGAGATCATTCTAAAAATATGATAACCGCTGGGGTGGGGGAAGTCGGGGTTCCAAGGGGGGAGGGGCCTATTTTACTTGCAGTGCCCTAAGAAAATCCAATAGAACTTGTTTGAGACCCTGGAACTGGAAAAAACTGCTTAAGTCCCTTAAGTCTCGCTTTGGAGAGCTATTATAAAATAGCAGAACCACTTCCTAATAATTTAAAACGTTGAGTTTCATGGTATTGTAGGAATCTTATAAATAAATAATAATTAATTCGGCTTTATCGAGACCTATTAAATTGAGGAAACCATTTCCCAAATCAAAGCCATCGGGGGTATTTAAATATTCTAGCATTACCTCCAGGGCAATAATTGCCGCTTAGCTTTAGAAAAACTCTATTCTCAAGGGACCTTCGGTTTATTATGCCTTTGGGACTGGAACTGGAAAAATTGCTTAAGTCCCTTAAGTCTCGCTTTGAAGAACTTTCATAAAATAGCTAAACCACTTCCGAATAATTTGGAACTGTGGGTTTCCTGGTGTTGTCCAGGGTTTGTGGGAATCTTATAAATAATTCGGCTTTATCGAGACCTATGGAATTGAGGAAACCTTCTCCGAAATCAAAGACCTCTGGGGTATTTAAATATTCTAGCATTACCTCCAGGGCATTAATAGCTGCTTAGAGTCAGAGAATCTTTCTCAAGGGATCTTGCGGTTTATAATAAGTTCAATCAAACTAAAGCGTCAGAGAAACTCTGTTCCCAAGGGATCTTGCGGTTTATCCAAAAATAAGTTCCTTCAAACTAAAGAAAGTTGACTAAAAAAAAAACCACCTGCCAAGAATTCTGATCTGCGTATCCCCCTCGATATCTTTTCATTACTGCTACGATAAACCGCAAGAGATATCTTCCATGACGTCATCGAAATGTCTTTCATCTCACCCTGATATGTCCCAATAACAAAGAACTAAGCGTCTGCTGATTTCCCTCCCCTGAGACCCCCAACCGTCCTTATCGAGGCACTTACTGTTGGCATAGCACGGCAGCAAGACGGTGTCGTTTTCGAAGGCTTTGATTGTGGTGGGAACACTTTTGAAGAACTGACTGCTCTCGAGAGGACCGAGCTTGAGTTCCCCCTGGACGCCTCCCAGGCCGACGAGCAGCGCTATCAATAGATCAATAGAAAGCCACTTGCTTCCCAGTCCACTTGGGCGGCGGTGGCTGCTGGTATCCATTCCGGGCGGGGGGGATTTGTGTGGCCGAAATTGCCAATGCTAATTGAATCAATAAGCTGAGATTCCGCGGGGACCTCGGGCGGAGCTTAAGGCACTCAGAGCGGAGGTCGCGTGGCGCAAATTAGACTCGAACTGGGCGACCGGACAGAGCAACCGAGCGGTCCGGCGTCAACTTTGAACTGATCGTTTGAACCGACGCCTCGGCGGACCCAGGCAGAGGCGACACACACACAGACAGACGGTCACTTGCCCGTTGATTGGCTGCCGGGGCAGAGGAGACACCAACGGCCACTGGGCTGGGGGGATGCATGTGCATGCATCAGAGAGCAGCCACGCATCGATGGCTTGCAACAGAATCGGATTCGGGTTCCGATTCTGCGATTCTCAAACATCCACCGGCTGAACGTGCCGCCCGCCGGCATTCAGAGATAAAATGTCAATGGGCCACTGGCCGACGCCTCATCCTCAACGTCATCATTGTTGGCGGATCAGTCGCATTTCTGAACAATATGGAGTTGGCTGGGGCTGAGTGATGAGGGCGACGATGGATGCCCCCACCCCCCATTCCCAGAATTTTGTCTTTCTTCTCTAAAGTGAAAGAAAGAAAAGCAAATTTGGGGTTTTTATTTTTGGGAAGGAGTTTCCTCACTGATCCTCACTTCCTTTCCGGTGGCTTTGTTTGGGCTGACTAACATTTGCGTGGCCAACTGTACCCGCAAAACGCTTGCCAACTCGATCGTTTTCAATTAAAAGACAATTTCGTCGAATTAATTTAATTACACGAGGGCGCGGGAGGAGCCCAAGACGACACCAGACAGCCAACAGCTGCACAAATAAACTGCAAACCAATTAAAGACCAAACACCAGAAGCTCTTGCCTCATTTCCCCCCCTCCCACTTCACACGCACCCCGCCCTCCCCCAGAGACCAAAGCCCGTCGATCGTTTTTGCTGGGCGAACGAAATTGAAGATCATTTTGGTGGGCGCCAACGGGGGCGGGGCGGAGAGTCCGCTAAGCCGCCGCTAGTTGCGGAAAACAACGGTAAATGGAAGACAGATTAAAACGGAATAGCTTCAGGTGGGTGGAGAATCAAGGGAAGCCCTGGAACTTCTAGAAGAAGCGGAGTGGGAAGAAAGGTTCTTTAGGGAAGACTTTGAAGACTTGAAGAGAGTGGGGGCAGGAAAAGAGTAGAAAGGCTTTAGAGGAAAAGTTGAGTTTCTTTAGTTTTCTTTAGACAAGAAAAATCTCTGCAACTGTGCAGAGGATGAGGAGGAAAACCAACTCAACTCTCCTTCTTTTCCTCGCACTCTGCCTTGCAAACACTCAAATGAATTTTGCGACAAGTTCCTGAGAAAAAACTCAACTGGTGGCGGAGGCAGAAGCTAGAATTCCGTTTATAGCGGAGCAGACTCTTCCAGAAATGAGACTATTTGAAAACAGACTCTTGGAGTGGAATTATTTCCCCCCCCCCCCCCCCCCTCTGCACTTAGCTGAGCTTCAGGGCAGGGTGACAGCTTTCAACTCTACTCCGCTCCAAGAACTCAAGACTCACGAACAGAGAGAAGAGAATATCGACAAACAGGCCTCGCAACGGAATAGAGAAGATTTACTATAGAGATTCTACAGCTGGAAAAGGAGAGCTCTGCTTTTTAACTTCCCTTAAGGTTCTTGTTATTGTGTTATTTGTGGTCTCAGAAAGAATTCAAAGCACTGGAGAGCTATCCGAAAGCCTTCTCTCTCTCTCTCCAAATGCATTGATTTTTACAACACTCTGTAGAGATCTTCAAGTAGCCTCTCCCAAACATCTCTCCAGAGATCTTCAAGTTCTCTTCTAAAAGCGTAAGTATTTCTCCTCCCAAACCTCTCCAGAGATCTTCAGGTTCTCTGTTCCAGCATGAACACGAAAATATTAAAGGAAAAACCCAAACATCCCTTATCAAAGGGACAACAGTTCACACCATATGTAAACTATCAGTAAGAAAACAGATAGAACTATGCAAATACTTCAACATGTGAAGGTCTTCAACTATGCAGGTCTTCAACATGTGAACTGCAGTTCAGTACAAAAATTGAATTCATTGATGTCAGAGCGATCCGCACATCTCTTAACATTCTCTCTTCTAATATTCTTAGTTTTTCCCCTCCCAAACCTCTCTAGAGATCTTCAGGTTCTCTCTTCTAATATTTTTAGTTTTTCCCCTCCCAAACCTCTCTAGAGATCTTCAAGGTTTCTTTAATAGAATTTCCCCTTCCAAACCTCTCTAGAGATCTTCAGGTTCTCTTCTAATAGCGTAAGTATTTCCTCTCCAAACCTCTCTAGAGATCTTCAGGTTCTCTCTTCTAATATTCTTAGTTTTTCCCCTCCCAAACCTCTCTAGAGATCTTCAAGGTCTCTTTAATAGTATTTCCCCTCCCAAACCTCTCTAGAGATCATCAGGTTATCTGCTAACAGTCGAAAAAGTTCCCCCCTCCCCTCAATATTTCCCTTCCCAAACCTCCTCCATGTTCTCCCTTTTGTAGTCCTAAGTCGAAAGTTCTTCTTTCCTTCACGTCCTCCTGTAATGTCTGCTGACCTCGTCCTGGTAATTCTGCGCTTGCTTCATTCGTACGTACGCCGTTTTTATTGAACAACCTTGTTTTTTTTTTTTTTTATAGTAATTAGGATTTGAGTCTTACGAGGCGAATCAAATCAGAACTGTCAAAGGTTTCCCCGTGGGGAACGTATGTGGTATGAGAGGGATGATTGATGAAATATTAGGCTGACTTGGGATAGCGGTTGGTTAATTCGTTAAATAGGGATCATTGAGGGATCTTTCGCAAGGACGAACACACAAACATATACAATTTTTAGTTTTGCACTTAAACGATAGAGAAAACTACGCGCGACTCGCGTAGCGCAGACTTAAGGACTAAAATTAAAATAACTGAGTTCCCTACGCTGTGGCCGACTTGAGCTAGAGGATGGCTGCTAAATGGTTGGCAATAAAATCAAAGTTAAAAACAAGTTATCAATCACGGAGAGCAAGGATAAAACTCGGCAAAAAACTGCTTTGTGACTTCAGGCTAATCTGGGGGTGATGAATTCGGTTTGGACTCGCTCGCTGCCGTCCAGGACACTAAATCAGGCCGCGCTTCTTCTTGTAGTCCTCGAGGTTGAGCGAGCGCTTCGAAACGGTCTCCGCGGGCTTGTTGGCGGGCTTGGGCACCACGCTCGAGCTGTTGACTGGAAGGCCAAGCAATGATCAGAAAAAGTTTAAGTGCGACGATGAGGACACTCTCACCTGGCAGCGGGACATCCAGGTCAATGTCGAAATCATGCAGCGAGTAGAGCGAGAAGTCCTTGCTCTCGCCAGACCTCGAGGAGGCCGCCTCGTTGGGCTTCTTCTTGCCGGGCGGTGGCGGCGGCAGGGGGGCGGGGGCCAAGGCCTCGTCGTCCTTCTTGGTGCCCTTGAAGCCCATGCGCGGCTGGGTAATGCGCCGCGTGAAAGGATCCGAAATCTTCATGCCCTTGTTGGCCCGCGCCTCCTCCATGATGGCCTTCTCGGCATCCTCCACATTGCGCTTGCGGTTGCGGTCGTTGATATAGGAAATGAGACTGAGGCTGCTCGATCGCTTCTTGTCCAGCTCGGAGGCTCGGCTCTCGAGCTCCTCGATCTGCTGGCCGAGGTCCTGGGCCACATCGTAGTCGCCGCGCAGCATGGCCGCGTCGCGCTCTTTCATCAGGCAGGTCTTCTTCATGGCGTAGTTGGTGGGGCGATTGCGGAAGCGGTTCTTCTCCTCGACGATCTTGTCCACATCCTCGTCCTTGAACTCGTAGTTCAAGGCCTTCTTGATGTCGTTCTGCTTCGTCTCGATGAGGTCGATGGTGGGCATGGGCACCTGTTGCTGCTGGCAGATCTCGAACCATTTGTTGAACTCGTTCTCCGTGAACTCCTGGTTGGAAATGAACTCCAGCCGGAACACGCGCTCCTGGGTGCCGTGCTTGAGCCGCAGCCCCCGGTTGGTGCGGGTGGTGCCCAAGGTGTAGATCTTGCCGGTCTCCACGACGCCCACGATCTCGGCCACCCGGTAGACGGGCTTCTGGCCGTTGTTGCCGATGCTGATGCGCACGAAGCAGTTGAGGACTGTGTTCTCGAAAATGGGCAGATTGACGAAGCGCTCCATTTTGAAGCGGGAGAGGCGGAGCTTGTTGAGGTCCTCTCGGTTGGATATGAAGACGGGGCTTTTGGCGGTCTTCTCCTCGTCCTCGGACTCGCTGGAGGCCTTGCTGCTGTTGGAGCGGGAGCGTTTGTCCTTGGGCTTCTCGTCGTCGTCCCAGTCGCTGCTGCTGCCGGAGTCGTCGGAGTAGATTTCGGAGGCTTTCAGTTTGACGGCTGATTTGCTGCTGGAAACGTTTTCCAGTTCCTCCTTCTCCTCGTCGCGGTCGCGCTCGGCCTGGCGCTTGGCCTCTTCCTCCTCTGTAAATGGCAAATAAATTATCAGAGTTTTGGAGGCAAAAACTTCACTGGACTTACCTCGC
Organism: Lissocephala sabroskyi; assembly: GCA_037075105.1. Lineage (NCBI taxonomy): Eukaryota > Metazoa > Arthropoda > Insecta > Diptera > Drosophilidae > Lissocephala > Lissocephala sabroskyi. The sequence goes on along the minus strand of JBAMCP010000421.1, from coordinate 46,026 downwards.
TTGGCTTTGCCCTCTCGCTTGGCTTTGAGCATGGCCATGGCGTTGCTCCGCTTGTCGTCGGTCTTGTTGGCCTCGACGTTCTTTTTGCGTTCTTTGGAGCGCTCTTTGTGATCGAAGTAATCGGAGACGCTGAGGCCCGGGCCGAGGGACTGCTCGTCGCCGCTGCGTTCGCCAGAACTGGCGATGGCGCCGGACGAGGCGGCCAAGTCGCGATGCGGGGGCGTCGGCGAGGGGCTCTTGGTTCGAATATCGGCGAGGCCCGTGGATTTGGTTTCGATTTCAATCGGGGGCGGCTGGATTAGGGGTGGCGGCTGATCTTTGGACTTTTTCTCTTTGTTCTTGGACTTTTTCTTCGAGCGTTCACTCTTGGACTTGGATTTTTCGGTGGTCTCGCCACGCCCCCGCCTGGCCAACTTCAGCTTGCGCTCGATCTCCCATCTCGTGCGCATGAGGTCACGTTGCTCGATTCGCTTGTAGATTTCGGTTTCCCGCTCCTTTTCCGAGAGCCCGTTCAGGCGTTTGCGGTCCTCGTCGTCGCCCATGAGGTCGTCATCGTAGCCATCGTCGAACTCTGAGTCTGAGCTGGACGAAGAGCTGCCCGATGAGTCAGAGCCCGAGGATTTGTCGTTGTCGGAGTCGCTGTCGGAGACCTCGCCCTCTTCCTGTTCGCTGACATGGCCGGCGGCAGGTTCTGGCCGGGATTCGGGCTCGGGTTGTCTTTCCAGTTGAGTGGGGGCTGCGGGGGGAACAGCATCTTGACTGTCGTCGTCCCAGTTCTCCTCCGATGAACTGGAATCCCTGCTGGTTTTCTTTGTGCGCTTCTTCTTGCCAGATTTGTTGTTCGCCCAGTCGGAGTCTGAGTTGGAATTGGAGTTTGACGATTTGCCCGCATTGCTTGGTTTCTTCCTCTTCTTGGCTAGGGTGAGCAGGTCCTACGCAATAACAAATTCGTATTTTCAGTTTGGGGAAGCTCCCATTGATTTTGTTACATGTTTTGTGTGTGTATGTGTGCGGGTGCGTGCGAGGTGGGTAAAATGGCTGAAAACAGCGTTGAGCGGACTTACCGACTCTAGATTGCTGTCCGAATCACTGTCGCTGGAGTTGGAATCGATTAGGGACTGCTGCCGTCGCTTACCCATAGCTGCTGGCCGGGATTTTAAATTTTCGTCCAAGCAATGTGTTCTTTTTCTGGCTTTTCAAAAAGGGAAAAGCGAAAAATATTGGCAGGCTTGCCAACTCGTTTAAATTTTATTCCATTTACGTGCTTTACGCCGCTTATATGCTGGCTATTGACTCGAAAATTAAATTAGAGCCTCCTAAAACAAATATTTATGTTTATTATTGCAGAAATATTAAGGGAAAACTTTATTTAATAATTGGTCCAACATAGTAGGCTGGCCTGTGAAGTAATCGATAGCGGTGGCTATCGAAACTTGCGCAACCCTGGACTGGTTTCGTCGTCGAGTCGCGTTTTTAATAATCAAAATAGTGGGGCGCAAGAATTGTATGCAGTTGTGCGGGAAAAATGTTTATATTAATTCTTGATATTTTAAACAAACTTAACTAGACACCTCCAGACGGAGATATTGATATAAACATAAACATGAAAAGGTATGAAGAAATATGAGCCACTCACCCACAACGAGATTATCAACAATGCGAAATTTTCCATTAAACGGAAATTTAGCAAGCCCAAACGTCCAGAAGCAGTTAGTAGTTATAAAAGGGCCTTATTAATGCCCGTTTCGCATAAATCCGTTAGTCTTAATATAAATTTTAAAAATAAACTAAATGCGCGCTGTGGTGGGAAAGAAGAAGAATTAATATCTTGCAGCCCACAGTCCACACAAAACCCACAAAGAAAAATTGTGTCCCACACATTTAGTTCCATAGAAATTGTTGATGTTTTCTAGACGCAAATGACTCACAAGAACTTACAAAGTTAACAAAAACTCCAATAAAATTACAATTAACCGAGCACGCAGCACAACAAAACGTGTCGCCGCCATTGCATTTCTCAATTTCCAATGTTCTCCAACGCTTGTAACATTTCCTTTCCGAGCTGCCTTGGCGTACAAAAAGACAGTGGTAAGAAAATTCTTCACACCGAAATTCCGAAATTATTTTCCCCTCAATCTCAGGCAATGAAGAACTACTTCCATCAAATATGGGCACCCGGGAGCCAGTGATATTAAATGTCTACGACATGGTAAGTGTATCCACAAATTCGACCTAATCCGCCCTGCCCTCTAATTGTGATTGTGTGCGGTGGCCGCTGCGGTGCATTTGCAGTATTGGATCAACGAATACACAACTTCCATCGGCCTGGGCGTGTTTCATTCTGGCGTTGAGATATTTGGCACTGAGTTCGCATATGGCGGGCATCCGTTTCCATTTACTGGCGTGTTTGAAATTACGCCGCGCGACCACGACGAGCTCGGGGATCAATTCCAATTTCGCCAAAGCATTCAAATCGGATGCACAGATTTCACCTACGAGGAGGTGCGTCGCATTGTCGAGGAGCTGGGCAATCAATTCCGCGGCGATCGCTATCATCTTATGAACAACAACTGCAACCACTTCTCCGGCTCCCTCACGCAGGTGAGCCACCCAACAAAAATCTATCTCAGGGTATTTTATATATTTTTTATGCAGATACTTTGCGGCCAAGAAATCCCCAGCTGGGTGAATCGCCTGGCCCACTTCAGCTCCTGTGTGCCATTTCTACAAAGATGTTTGCCCAAGTCAGTGAGGCCGGGAAGAGCATTCAGTTGTCGTTGATTAATTGCGCTTGTCTTTGCAGGGAGTGGCTGACCCCAAATGCCTTGCAGCAGAGCATCACAACAATCCAAGAGCGCGAAGACTCCGACACCAGCCCACTTTGAGACCTTACCTGATTTACTGAAGTTGCAACGTCGAGCGCGCGAAAATTGTTAATTTAAGTATGGAAAATAAGCGAGAGAATCGAAGGCGGCGCCCCCCAGAAATCACCTACAATATCGAATCGAATCTAGAACCATAGAAATCCACTATTTTCATAGACTCAACAGGAACTCCAGAAAGTTTGGATGGACTAAATCGCATTATTGGCTATTGTAATTTGTATTATTGATTAAAAAAGAATTTTAATACTTAAGCTAGATTTCTAAGGACTCCGACGATACAATTTAAGTAGCCGCTGCCGGCCAAGTTTATAGAGTTTTAATTCAGATCTTAAAAAAAACACACACACACTCGCGCATACCAATACATCGAGAATATCATGATTAGGCAATTGCTAAAGAAAATTCTACTAACTTTACAAATCAAACATTATATAGAATTATAGATATATATATTTATCGTGAGGACTGCGAATCGATCGGTCCAAAATGTCATTGAACGTTTTTTTAAAACTTTGCATTTTTTGCCAATCGTTGCAAATCATTTTCATTCACCCCACCCCCCGCATCCTGTTATCAATAAACGAATATCCTTGTACTTGACATTCTGATATTTACAAAATCTAAATCTACTCTCTAAATTTAAAGATATTTCTTCGCGAGGATCCTTCGAACTGCCGCGCGTTGCATTTTTTCCCCTTACTTTCCGTCTACCGCATCCTTACCACGAATGGAGATATTGTACATAAGAACTATTAAAATTTAACATTGTTTATTTATAGATCCGATAGGCAGTTAATAAATAGAAAGTAACTTAAGCTTCCTCCCTGTCTCCTGATTTCTTTCGGATTCCCTAAACCAAACTGGAGATATTGTTGTACAGCGGACCCACGGCCGCCTCCTCGTTGTCGCCGGGGTCCTGTGGCAGGCGGTGGCGCCACATCACCGGCACGAACTGCTGCGGCGGCTGCAGGTAGCGTTGGCGGGCATAAGGATCCTCCAGCGGAGTGGGCTGGACGGCTGGGCGGCGGGTGGCTAGCGGCCGATGCGGCAGCTCGTGGAAGTAGGCATCTTTGGGTATGAGGCGTTCGGGCAGGCCGTTGCCGTAGGCGGGGTAGGGCAGGCGGGCGGGAAGGCGGCTCCTGGGCGGGTAGTTCAAGGCCTCCAGGACCGGCTGCGCAACTGGACGTTGGCTGAGGGCCTTGCCCTGCAGCTGGGCCACAATGTCGCGCACTTGGCCGGCGTTGCTGGTCTTCAGGCATTTGATTTCGCTGTTCCGGATCTCCACCTTGCCCACCGGCTCGTTGGGGCTCTGGGCCATTTCCAAGGCATCGGAGAACTCCGCCATCTCCTCGAGAATGGGATTCGTGTAGAAGGCTCCGCCCGGCCCGGCAATGGGAATGAAGGAATCCTCCACCTGCAGCTGGAGCGGCTGCCGCTTGGCCGCCAGCGACTGGGGCATCTCATGGGTCAGCTCCTTGTACATCAGCTTGTCCTCCTTGTCGGCCGCGGCGTTCTCATTGCGGCCCGCCTCGGGCTTGCTCAGCTCCGCGTAGGAGGCGTCCTTCCTCAGCGCATTGATCACCGTGTGCAGCATATTCTCGCTGCGGCCGATCTGGTGGTAGAACCGCTGGGCCTCCCCGGCTGGCTGGCTGTCCGTGGGCGAGGTCTCGCACTCCCAGCTGTTCGAGTGCTGGGAGGGATTCGAGGTCTCGCTGGAGTTCGGGTAGCGCCGCAGCACGTGGCTGTATTCATCGAAGTTCGGGCTGTCCGTGCTGTCCTTGTCCTCGCGCAGCTGGCTGCCGTACAGCGGGCCCGGCCGCACTTTGTAGTCGGGGGAGAGGGAGGAGAGCTGGCGTTTGGACTCCTGCTCGCTGTCCCGCTCCATGATGAGCGTGGTCTTCTCGAGCAGATCGCCCAGCCGCTCGGAGACCTTCAGGAAGTCCAGCTTCAGCTCGTCCAGCTTGGAGTGGTCCCTGACTTCCGGCTGGGCAATCGAGTCGTCCTCGCTCTCGCTGCCGCCTTCATCGTCCTCTCGATGGACAATGGCAGCTTCTATTTGCTCTTGTTCCTCCAGCAAGTCCACGCTGCGCGAGTTGGCCAGCCGGCCGTCCTGCCCGGCCTGGTTGTCCAGCAGCTCCAGGCTGCGGCAGCGCGACAGGGTGCGGCCCACCCGCGGGCACTTGCCCGGGTTGTCGAAGGTGGCCCGGCAGGGCTCGCCGCGGCGCAGGAACTCGTTGAGATACTGCCGCTTGTTCTCGCAGCGAATGCGATCGGCTATCATCGTCCTGGTGAGCTGCTCGATCTGGTCGTTGGTCTTGATGGCCAGGGCCTGGACCTTGTGCCCGAGCCGCTCCTTGGTCTTGTTCACGTACTTCTTCAGGCTCTTGCGGTTGCAGTTCAGCTTGTTCTCGATGTGGCGGAAGAAGGGGCCGCAGTAGCAGGTGTTGCCCACGCTGACGGGGCCCTTGTGGATGTGGCCGGCCAGGTCGAGGAAGTACTGCTCGCCGGCCTTGAGCGGCTCCTTGGGCAGGGTCTCCAGCTTGGGGGAGGGGAAGGCGCGGGGGTCGGGGAAGTAGTGGCAGCCGTAGGGCGACCAGTTGATGACCTTGTCGGCCTCGTCTGGGGCGGATTTGCGTGGGGGGCTGGAGCTTTGCTTGGGCTTCTCGCGGCGGTTGCGTATGCGCTTGGGGGTGTTAAGAATTTCCAGGATCTCTCGGTAGTTTTTGCGCAGGGCAATGTGCTGGGGCGTCTCGCCCTGGGAGTTTTTGATGCTGAGCTTGGCCTCCGACTCAAGCAGGATGCGGGTGAGTTTGCGCCTGCCCATGGCGCAGGTGATGTGCAGGGCGGTGTCTCCATTCAGGTTGGTCTTGTTGGGGTCACACAAAGCCGACAAAAGGATGCGGGTGGCCCCGGCATGGCCGTACCGACAGGCTGTGTGGAGCGGTGTGTCTCCATACTGCGGGGGCAAAAAAAGAAAGTGAGCTTCCTGGAGTTGTGACCTGGGCGGCTACTCACATTGTTCTGGACATCGGGATCGGCCCCGGCCATTAGCAGCTCTCGGGAGCTTTGGTTGTGGCCGTTCTGGACGGCCAGGTGGAGCGCCGAGAGGCCCTCGTTGTTGATGATGCCCAGGGTGCTGTTGTGGAGCGCCTCAATGGTGTTGGCCACGCGGACCTTCAGGCGGTTCTTCTCCTTGGGCTGCGACTTGGACGGCGGCGGGGCACAAATTAGTTTCACGCAACGACTGAAGCCTCGGCTGGCGGCCTCATGGAGAGGCGTATTGCCGTTGGTGGACTCTTTGCTGAGGCGATCCGCGCCGCTGGACAGGAGGATCTCGACCCGCTTGTCGTCGCCGGCCACCACCGCTTCGTGGAGGGGCGTCCAGTTTTTGGACTCGTGCTGGACGATAAAGTTAACAACAAAAACAGGTTAACAAACCGCTTCGATATTTAGAGATCAATTAAGATTGCTTACCCCAAAAATTGCGTTCGGAAGAGCTTCCTGTTTCGGGGTTCGGACCGATCCATGCTGCATCGTCTGGGGGAAAGAAAACGCTGCTAAGTTTGGTATTTTTACGCATTTCATTGGCTTTCACTGCCCGTGTGTGAGTGTGCGTGTGTGTGTGTGTGAGGTAAGTGCGTGTGTAAGTACACATGTAATTTACAGTTGGTTTTCTTCGTCTTTCTTCTCACTTAAAAACTCCGTTATGCTTAAAATTGCCAATTAAAGATCGAAATATTTAAGATCACGTAGAATAGTTTGAGTATTTTGGGCAATTGCTGGGTAATAAGTTTTTGCCACCCCCTTTTGAGGGAGTAAATTGGCTTTCGCTAAAGTCCCGTTTGTTTTTAAGACTTACATTTGATTTTAAATTTGACTAACGGTGCCCGTTAATTGTTGCATCGTTGAATTGCGGTGTTTTTCTCTGTTTTTTTAACTCAAACGGTTTCATTCATAAGATTTCGCGATATTTGCTTACGTTTAGTGTACGCCCCAGAGTTAATTTGGCTTCGACTTTAAGCCAGGCCTGTAGAAGAAGCAGAAGCGGAATGGTAGATCTTTTTTGAGAGGGGGCGGGTATGCAAACAACAGGTTTGAGCGGGGCTGCCCATATGTCAAATTTGATAAAGTGTGGCAGCTCTAGCTAAATTTATCGATAATAGCTCATTTAAGCAACCCTGGCCGGACAACAAATTTTGATTGTCATCTTGCAAGCAATTTTCTAAATCCAATTGAAATCTAAAACACTAGAAATAATGGCTCTAGCTGAGATTTGTAAAATATCCAAGGCTCCCTACATGAAGCCTTCAGCCTGGAATTCCAACGAAATCGACGATGAGTTCAAGGCATACACCAGCAACATGGCCAATCCCTACACTTTGTGTGCGCCGCCTTTCGAGAACGTAAGCGAAGAAAATAATAAATATTCCATAACGAAGCTATTTAAACCACTCTATTTGCAGCCGATTGAGAACCTGAATCGAATTCAGGCCAACTCCGGCAAGACTGGCATTAAAATCGAGTTCGATCACGGCACAACCACCCTGGGCTTCAAGTTCAAAGGCGGTGTGATTTTGGCCGTGGACTCTCGTGCCACTGGCGGCCAATACATTGGCTCCCAGTCAATGAAGAAGATCGTAGAGATCAACGACTTCATGTTGGGCACCCTGGCCGGCGGTGCTGCCGACTGTGTCTACTGGGACCGTGTCCTAGCCAAGGAATGCCGCATGCACGAGCTGCGCAACAAGGAACGCATTTCCGTGGCCGCCGCCAGCAAGATCATGGCCAACATTGCCCACGAATACAAAGGCATGGGCCTCAGCATGGGCATGATGCTGGCCGGCTACGACAAGCGCGGACCCGGCCTCTACTATGTGGACTCCGAGGGCTCCCGCACACCCGGCAATCTCTTCTCCGTCGGCAGTGGTTCGATATTTGCCTTTGGCGTGCTGGATTCCGGCTACCACTGGGACCTCGAGGATGAAGAGGCCCAGGAGCTTGGCCGCCGCGCCATCTACCATGCCACCCTTAGGGATGCCTACTCCGGCGGCATCATTCGCGTCTACCACATGACCCCCAAGGGCTGGGTCAACATCTCCAACCAGGACTGCATGGAGCTCCACTACAAATACAAGAACGATAAAGTCGCAGCCTAATCTTGGACACACTTTACTTATATAAATACACACAGAATACACAGTTACGGGAAACATTGATAAAAAAACATCAAAAATTACTTCATTTGCACTTTCCAAAAATGGATTTGATTATCGGACACAGCACTTATGTACGGATACCTTTGGTGCCAGGCCAGACCGCCGTAAGTCTTCAAAACGGCCTCCACCAAGGGCACCGAAGAATTGCCAGCGAACACCTTCAGGGTCAGCGCCGGCCGCCCGATACTGGCGACCACCGTGTCAGAGCTGCTGGGAGCGAAGCGCACGATTCGCCCGCCGTCTTCGTGGACCTGCTTGACGTCCGTGGGGACCAGGCGACTCAGGTCCCAGGTTATGATATCCCCACCGGCCAGGGCAGAGACCAGCAGGCGGTTGGACTGCGACCAATCCGCGGTCATTAGAGGAAACTTCGAGGACTCGACGGAGACCAAAGCCTGCTTGGTTTGCACGTTGTACAAGTGGATAATGCCCCTCTTCTCGGCCACTAGCACCTTGTTGGGTTCGTCCAGGTGGCCCTTGACCGACATGCCGGCAGAGCTCAAGTAGAAAGTGATCACGTTCTCGTTGGTGGAGAGATCCCAGAGCCGGCAGGTTTGGTCGTCGCTCACGGTGGCCAGCAGTTCGCCGTCACACACCCAGGACACATCGTTGACGTGGTCTCTGTGGCCTTTTAACTTCCTCATAGTGTTGTACTTCGTGTCCACGGTTAAAATAGTTAAATCCTGGCCAAAGGCCGCACATATCTCCACTTCGATGGGATTGCAGTTCAGCGAGGATGAGGGCGAGAATGCCAGGGCCGAGCAAAGCTTTGGTTCCGCCAACTCCAATTTGTGCATAGGCTGCCATACAAAATGCCCGCTTTCTTCCTGGAGGAGAGCCTGGCTTAATAATAAAGCTGTGATAAAAAACAGAACCCTTTTACCGGTAAGCCGATCGCGATTAGGGACAACCATTTCCCTTGGACAACGCAGAGCAGATTGTAGGCGAAATCGGTGTGGCAGATCTCGAAGCGATCAATGCGGCCATCCAGGGTAATCGTGTGGTCCGGCTCGGTCATTGCAGGCAAGTTTTCAGTCTTAATTTCCTGTTTCTCTGCTGGATCGCGGCGGAAATGCGGATATTGGCTGGGACGGAAAACTATCGAGTCACTCGGCTTGGTATTCAAAGAAGTTATCGATATATTCAAATTGCCTGGTAGCTGAGCCCGGCGAATTCATTTATGAAGGCGGCGAAGGCGCGAATTTCCGCACGAATACATAAATAAATATAAATTACCCTCTTTAAATTTATTTATAATCTTACACATCTTAGCATAAATAAACTGTTTAGCATCAGTCTAGTTTTTAAGGCAGAGGTCCTCACGTCTTCTTTGAGGTGGAAGGCTGATCGTCTGCTTTTTGCTGGGCAATGTGCGCCAAAGTTTCCTTGTGCCGCTGCTCTGCCCTCTTCTGTTTGAACGTCTTCTTCCCCTTGGCCTTGTCCTTGGCACTGCGTGGCTTCCGCAGCACTCCGCGTGCCATGGCCTCGTCCAGTTCCTTCTTTATGTCAATGGATTCCGGTATGTGAATACAACGTATCATTCGATTACGGACCATGAATTGATCAAACAAATAATGCTGGCCATCCGAGTCGATGAACACCACCTCAGTCAGCTCGATGTTCATGTGGCCATCCGACATGTCCAGGATTCCGGCCACTGAAGTATCGTTTTTGAGGTCAATGAGCACCGCACGCCCCTTGAGGATAATGGGGATGCAGTTGAGGGTATTGTGGATCAAGTATTTCTCGCGAGCACTAAAAGTCTGCATTTTTTTAAATTGCTCAAACAAAACTGCGAATTATGGCGAAAAACGCGTACAGGCCTGCCAACTTGATTTTTGTTGATGTTTATAAAATAAAATGTTTGTTTTTTAATTCTCGCCACCCTCAGCGTATTTCTTCTGGCGTCCTAAATAAATAAAAAAAACGCAAAATCCTATTTGGAAAAATTTGAGGAATATACAAATCCGATTTAATGTGTTGAATTTACGCGGCGACGATAGCCGATAGATTTGTGAGTCTACAACTTCCACAAAATTAGAGGTACAAAATTGAAGATTAAAAACTAAAAAGAACAAACATAGAAATACGGTGGGGTTGCTACGGGGATTAAATGGCTGTTCCGCGCTCCAAGTTCTGCTTGATCTCCGCCGTGTGCTCGCCATAGTATCGGTCCAGTTTCTTGTTGAATTTCGAGTTGCGTTCGTTGATGAAATCGACATCAGCGTCGTCGTTGTAGATGCGCCTGCGGGAATATTTCTTTCTCCGTTCAATTTGCTGCTCCAGATCCTTGGCCATCTTGTTGATGGACGCAGCCGAGTCCTTTGTTTGGGCGTGCAGACTCGTATTAAGGCCGCCATAAAATGCCTCGCCGAGCTCGGCCTTCTGTCGTTCGTATTTTTCCATATCACGGGCTGGCATATTTTTGACCAGGCGATTGTATTGTCGAGCCGTTTGGGCCTCGAACGTAGAGAATCCAATGTCGGGATTCTCGTTTCGTTTCTTTTTCTTGTCGATTTTGTCGGCATCGATCGCGGACACTTCCAGTAGTTTTAATCTGTCGTAGTCTTTTCCAGCAGCTTTGGCCTCATCGCGAGCTTTGTCGTCGGCCAGGAGCCACTCAGCTTGCCGCTTTCGGGCTTCCCAGTTGTTTGGCAATTTCTTTCGTGCGTCTTCAGCAACGACTTCCTGGTGGTTTTGCGTTCTGGCCTCCTGGCGCTGTTTGTGCAAGTTGAGCAGGCGCTGTTTGCGTTCTGCAAGCTTTTCAGCAGTTGTAGTTGCTTTTTCCATAGTATTTTCACGGCCACAAGCCAATTTTCCTCAAAGTTTTGATAATATTCCTTTGTTTACAATCACGAAAGCAGCAGTGAAGAGCCAAACAGCTGTTGGCAGTGCTGCCACCTTTGGAAAATATCTATATAATAATTGAAACAATAAAGTTTGGCTAAAAAGCAGATTACTTTTTATGCTAAAACTATCTCTATAATTTTATTTATGGATAGCCACGAGATATGCCTGCTACCAGCACTTTATTAATAAGATAAAACGTATAAATTCGGCAACTGAAACTATCGATATAAACTTATCGTGGTTTTAATCACGTAATGTTAAAATCGATAACAGCAACACGTGCATTGAGGTTTGTTTATATGCCGCGTGAGGCCCGATCGTTGTGTTTTTTAATAAAAATTGGACTAAAATGAAGTTTTCCTACAAAGTAAGTGGGTTATTCTCAAGCTCACTAGATTAATAAAGAGTTTTCTCTTCATAGTTTGCCAATTTGCTTGGCACAATCTACCGCAATGGTAACTTGATCTTCACCCCGGACGGGAACTCCATCATCAGTCCCGTAGGGAACCGAATAACAGTCTACGACCTCAAAAAGTGAGTAAAGAACAGCAACACAACTATTTCCTAACCATGTTAACTCTTTTTCATAGCAACAAGTCCCGCACATTGTCCCTGGAGTCGCGCTACAACTACACAAACATAGCCCTGTCCCCCGACGGCAGCCTGTTGATCGCAGTGAACGAGCAGGGCGATGCCCAGCTGATAAGCATGGTCTCCTGCATGGTGGTCCATCGCCACAAGTTCCAAACGGGGATACAGTGCATTTCCTTCAGCCCCGACGGCGCCTACTTTGCGGTGGCCCGGGCCAATTTGGTGCTGATCTTCTGCTCCCCCGGCGAGATCACCGGAGAGTACAATCCTTTCGTGCTCAAGAAAAGTTTTCTCGGAGGCTACGATGACATCACCTGGCTGGACTGGTCCTCAGACTCCCGCCTCCTGGCCATCGGCTCCCGCGACAGCTCCACCAAAATATGCGCCGTCAGTTACTTGAACAACTTTCGCACCTACAACCTCAGCGGCCACACAGACGGCATTGTGGCCTGCTTCTTCGAGCAGAACAGCCTTCATTTAAATACCATCAGCAGGAACGGCCAGCTCTGCCTGTGGGAGTGCAGCCTGGCGCCCTCGGACCTCACCCTCCCCAGCGAGCAAGACGCGGGGCCAGTGAAACCAAAGCGGCCAGCGCCACGCAAACCCACAGACTCAGACGAGTCCGAGGACGATGTGGAGAACACCCAGGAAAAGCAGCCCAACTCCGACCAGCCCGGCGAGGACCAGAACGAAATCAAAGACGAAGCCGTCCGCAAATCCCATCCCTTCGTCTACAAGAAGCTCGGCCGCCACTACCTGGCCAACGAGCCGCGCAAAGAGCACCGCCAGGCCATGCTAACCGCTGCCAACTACAACCGCAAAACCAAGATCCTTGTGGTGGCCTTCAGCACGGGAGCCTTCTACCTCTACGAGCTGCCCGACGTCACCATGATCCACTCGCTGAGCATCTCCGACTATCCCATTTCCACGGCGCTCTTCAACTGCACCGGCGACTGGGTGGCTTTGGCCTCTCGGGAAATCGGCCAGCTGCTCGTCTGGGAGTGGCAGAGCGAGCAGTACATCATGAAGCAGCAAGGACACAGCAGCGAGATGGCCTGCATAGCCTACTCCTCCGACGGCCAGTACATAGCCACGGGCGGCGAGGATGCCAAGCTGAAATTGTGGAACACCCAGAGCAGCTTCTGCTTTGTGACCTTCAGCGAGCACACGAGCGGCATTACCGGCGTCCAGTTCAGCCGCTCCAAGAAGTTCCTGGTCAGCAGCTCCCTGGACGGCACTGTCCGGGCCTTTGACATGCAAAGGTAAGCGAAGGAATCTAGAAATCCTTGGTTATCCTTTGCTGTGCTTTCAGGTATCGAAACTTCCGCACGTTCACCTCGCCCACGCCCGTGCAGTTCTCCTGCGTGGCCGTGGACTGCTCTGGGGATTTGGTGGTGGCCGGCGGCCAGGATGTTTATGAGATTTACTTGTGGTCGGTGAAGACCGGCAAACTGCTGGAGATTATCAGCGGCCACGAGGGTCCTGTGTCGTCGATTGCCTTTTCCCCCGTGGCCACGTCTTCTTCCCTGGTGTCTGGCTCCTGGGACAAGACCATCAAGATCTGGAACTGCCTGGAGAGCAACAGCGAGCACGAATCCATCGATGCCCTGGCCGACGTCACCTGCGTGGCCTACAATCCCAACGGCGAGGAGGTGGCCGTGGCCACGCTGAGCGGCAACATCACCGTCTTCGACATCAAATCCGCCAACCAAATCGTCACCATCGAGGGCAAAAAGGACTTGGACTCGGGGCGCTTGGAATCCGACGTCATCACGGCCAAAAAGAATGCCGAGGCCAAGTGAGTGGCAAGGATCTCTCAGCTCCTTTAAGTTACCTTTTAAAATCCTTTTTCGTTAGCTACTTTTCCACCATTGAGTACTCGGCGGATGGCGAGTGCATCCTGGCCGCTGGCAAGTCCTCCAGCATTTGCATTTACCATGTCAAGGAGGCCATGCTGCTGAAGAAGTTCAAGATCACCCAGAACCACAGCCTGGACGGCATGAATGTGAGTCCTGCCGGCCAATTGTCTTCCAATCTAAACTGGGAATCCTCTCCCGATTTCAGGAGTTCATCAGCCGCAAGCATTTGAGTGAGTTCGGCAACCTGGCGCTGATCGAGCAGCGCGAGGAGCTGGAGGGCGGCAATGTGGCCCTGCGGCTGCCTGGCGTCCGCAAGGGCGACCTCTCCTCCCGCCACTACCAGCCCGAGGTGAGGGTCTTTGCCGTGCGCTTCTCGCCCACCGGCCAGGCCTTTGCGGCTGCCGGCACCGAAGGCCTCTGCATCTACGCCCTGGACAAGGGTGAGTCGGTCTACCCAAAACTTCATTGGGACCCTTTAAACTTCGTTGTCCTTGCAGGCGTGGTCTTCGATCCCTTCGACTTGTCGCTGGAGGTCACCCCGAAGGCCGCCCACGAGGCCCTCCGCCAGCTGGAGTACACCAAGGCCCTCGTCATGGCGTTGAAATTAAACGAGCCCAATCTCATGGCCCTCGTCCTGGAGCGCATCCCCTTCAAAGACAGTAAGTGGCTGGCTTAAAAATAACCGAAGGACGGATCGAATGTGCTAATTTTCGGTTATTAAACAAACCCCAAGGCTATGGCCGTCATCGTCGGGGGGTCGACGGGGTGAAGTTTATGCAAATCAAAGTTTCACTTTTTACGGTTTTTCTCCCTGCAGTTGACTTGATTTGCGCGGACCTGTCCGACGAGCTGGCCCAGCGTTTGATGCAGCAGTTGGCCCGCCTCCTCCAGTCCGCCCCCCACCTCGAGTTCTACCTGAAATGGTGCACTTGCCTGCTGAGCAGCCACGGCAACCGGGACGGCGTCTTCCCCCAGACGGCGCTGCTCGGCCTCCACGAGAGCATCTCGCGCAAATACGAAATGCTCAACAAGATGTAAGTCCAGTCCACAATTAAGGATACTCTTCTAAATATCCTGTTGTATCCTTGGCAGCTGCGACTACAACAAATTCACGCTGCGCGTGATCCTGGACACGGCGGAGAAGCAGGCGAAGCTGCAGCCGGAGAAAAACGGCTATGAGAGCGACGAGGATATGTTGCTGATCAGGACGCAGGATAATCAGCCAGACACGCAGTTCAGCGAGGACGAGGAATCCACAGACGAAGACGAATAAAAATTCGGTTAGCTTCCTTGATAAACTTGAGGGACTTTTATTCTCGATCTCTCGACAGGTTTGATCCTTGAGGGGGGCAGGGGGCGGGGGCTTAAGGCTACGCTCTCTTTACACCGTCCCCGAAAAGCGAAGCCAAGTGAGTTTCAAGCTGGCCAGCCGAAATATTTACAAGCAGCCGATCTTTCGATTGATCTCCAATCGTTCGATTAATCTCCGATCTTTTGATTAATCTCCGATCTTTCGATTACCCTCCGATCTTTCGATTAACCTCCGATTCTTCGATTAATCTCCGATCTTTCGATTCATCTCCGATCTTCCGATTGATCTCCGATCTTTTGCCGATCTTGGAGTATAAAATATATAATATATAGGTTTTTATATAAGCCACAGCTCTAGAAATTCGCTTCTGATTGGTTAAATGTCCTGCAGGACTTTGAGTGGGGGAGGGGCTGATGTGCGGTGTTTGCTTTTAAAAAAATATTCCTTGTTTTTTTTAAGGACTAATTAGCGGCTAGTCTAGGTTCTTATTTAGGTCTCTAGGTAGTATTTACAGATCTAAATTTGTATTATCCTTATTATCCTTTTGAAGCACCAATTCAAGTTTCTAGCAAAGCCAATCCACACAGTGAACAAGAGTAAAGAATCCAAAGAGAGAGAGAGCAGGAATCTAGAGTGAAAGGAGCAAGCAGGCGCTGTCCTGGTGGCTTAAGGTCTATTGAGTTCTAAAAGGCAACATTCCGGATCACAGTTACCCGCGCGCCGGCGCTTTGTTAACGGAGTCCAGACATGTGGAGCCTGGAGCTCCCCAAATCCTAGGAGGACTTCATCAGCAGGATCGGCCAATAGAGCAGCACGAAAACAAAGAACAGAATGGGGAACACGGCCCGGGATACCTTGTCGATTTCACGCCACATGATCTTCTCCACGCCGGTGTCCGTGTCCGTCCAGGCCACCGACAGCAGGCTCTGCCTGCGCGCCGGCTTTGGCGGTCCTCCGTTGCCCTGCAGCGAGCTCTGTGGGGAGTAACAGGTGGTGGGTTGGCTGGCTGGCGGAATTTATGCCAAGGCTACTCACCTGGCCGGGCGTCGTTGGAGTTTGTGTGGCCTTTCGTGAGCGGACGGCTCCGCCCTCCCAGCTCGCCACAGTTGCACATTGACCTTTCTCCATGTTGCTTATGCGCTGCACTCCACCGAGAAGCAGAAAGAGAGCAATCGAAATGGAAGCAATGATTTTTCAATCGAGTGGGAAAGGGGCTGGGGTTGGGTGGCGGATTTCGGGGCTCTTCTGGGCTCACCATTGGCAGTACCTTTGGTATACGATTGACTTGGTACTGGTATTGGACGTCCAACACTTTGACAACCACGAACTCGGCCAAGGCGGCAAACACGGACACCATACAGCCAGCCATCCAGAGGTCAAGGGCCTGGGGGGACGAGAGAAAAACTCCGATTAGTTGTGGTGATCGGCGGGGCTGGGGGGGAGCTTTTTTATAATTGCCTTCACATACGCCACGGGGGGTATGTCCGCCCGGAGGCCGGTGAACATGGTGACGAGGGTGAGCATGCAGGTGACGAGCAGGGTGACCCGGCCGGGAATGGCGTCCAGGCCGAGCCAGAAGCTGAACCAGGACAGCATCACCACCAGCGAGGAGGGGGCAAAGGTCTGGATGAGATGGTGGCCGATCTGCCGCTCGAAACGGAAGTAGACGGTTAGCCGGGAGAAGTTGCCCACCTTCTCGGGCATGTAGCCGTCGCTCTCCTCCAGTTCCAGCGGCTGGCCGAGATTGTATTGCAGCAGCTTGAGCTCTGGATTCAGAGTTACCCCGGAGTCGGACCAGCGCAGCTTCACTTTTTGGTTGTTCGAAGAAACTATAAAATCAACAGAAAGCATTGATTTGAAGTGGAGGGAGTCTGGGAATCTACTTACAGCTCTCGATGTAGATGGGGCAGACCTGGATGTCCATGGGGTAGAGCTGGAACTCCATCTGGCAGGCGATGATCGCGTGCATTCGCGCCGCATATCGGACTGTTTTGTTCTTGTACAACGTCACCGAGGTGAACTTGTGGGTGAGCGTGGCAATTTCTACAACGAAAAGACCATCGGAAAGACGTTGCAAAAATGCGGAACAAAGTGCCCTCGATTAGAACTATGGCATTGATAGAATCTCTCAAGTTTGGTTGGCAGTGGAAATGTCAACAGACGAATGCGGCGAATGCTGGGCAGTGCAACGGGGTAACCAAGCTACCGGGATCTGAATTAGGGTGGATGTAGTGCACTGGCGAGTCCACAAGGAGATGGAATGATGGACTTAATATTTACAGCAGCTTAGTATTCATTATTTATATTTCCGTTGGATTCAAACAGCAAACTAGAGCTGTCGCCGTTTGCCGTTATCGGCTATCGATTAGTGGAGTTTAAGCGATTACAGTGTAACCCTAATAGAATTATGAAAAATTATTTATACATAACATGTTGAGCTACCGATAACTTCCAACGATCAATAGATTGATGAAAGCAACCCTATCAAAGTTTAACTGGCAACAACCCTGACTGTGTAACCCTAAATAAATTATGAAAAATTATTTATACATAACGTGTTGAGCTACCGATAACTTTCAACGATCGATAGATTGATGAAAGCAACCCTATCAAAGTTTAACTGGCAACAACCCTGACTGTGTAACCCTAATTAAATTATGAAAAATTATTTATACATAAATTGTTGAGCTACCGATAACTTCCAACGATCGATAGATTGAGGAAAGCAGCCCTGTTAAAGTTTAACTGGCAACAACCCTGCGACTTAAATCGTCAGTGGCCATCGATTTTTTGTGGTTTTTTTTTGCGAATGCCAACAATACCATTAGCCGGCCAACCCGCAGGCCCGCCCTGCAAGGTAAGATCTTATCAGCTGGTCGCGCTTTTTTGTCCAGTGCTTGTGGGCGGAGTGCTGCAAGGATCGGGTGAGCACCGCGCCGGCCAATTGGCAGTGACATTGAAAGCGCCCAGGGCCGGCCAGCGTGCAGCTAATGGCTCCGGCCAGAGGTCAGTGCAGGGAAAAACCAACAAAAACAAACCCGAATTGCTTTCTAAATTTACTTTCTTTTTTAGAGAGTGGGCGGGCCGCAGTGGATGTGGGTGTGAACGGGGGGCGTGGGGTGTGTGGGTGAATTTCGAGTTGCACGCAATTCAAAAATTGTAAAATTTATCGCGATAAAAATCGAAATCGAGAACACAAAACACTGAAGCAAATTAAAAGGGGAAAAAGTGCAGGACCGATATCACTGGAACAAATAGTGTATTTATAATAATTCTGCCGATTCTTGAGATGAATGCTCAACGACTACAGAACTGGGTTGATAGACTTCAACTGACTCCATGAGTGCTCACAGATTATAATGATATAGGGGCTTATTTATAGAAAGAGTTGAGAGCTGCTGAGAGATCACAATGGCTGAATGTACAAGGACAATGCGGGTGGATTTTAGACATATGGGGTTTTTGGGGGGGCGGGGATTTTTCTGGTTGACATTCTAGATTTTTGTATACTTAAAGTTTTGTCTAGATGAAAGTTTTTGGATTCTCTTTCATCCTTGTCGCGGAGCAGAGAAGTCGACGCAACATATGGACTTCCATATCCTAGGAGTTTGCGTTTTTATATAATTTTTTATTTTTAAAATCGGAAATCGTTAAAAACAAAATCAACGAAAAATCAAAAATGGGGAAAATGAAAACAACAAACAAATTTGTTATTAAAACCACAGAAGTCAACCGATAACGGGAAAAGAAGGGACAAAATTTTGGACTATTTCTTAACTGCACTCGAAATACACACACACACACACACAAAGAGAAAGGATTATAACGGTATACGTACCAGCAATTTTTGAGTTAAGAAAATAAGGATCCGGTTGCCAGAGGTTGTCGAAGAATTCTGGCAGTAAGGTGACATAATCATCGCCCTCCTCGAATATATCATCGGATATCTCCAAACGTGATTCCATCCATCGCTGGTGTATAAACATGTCTACTCTGAAAATCCATACATAATTTCTGACTAAATTCGTGATTCCCATTGCGCCAGAGGATCCCCTGACCATCCCTATCGGCCTTATCGCACTTACCTAAAGTCCATATCCTCTACGTTAATTGAGTTAATATCTACAACGAATATGCTAAAATCTACTATCACCGGGGAGCCCTTCTTCGAGGGCGGTCGAATTTCTGTAAGAATCGAAAAGACCAAACAGTCGATTAGTCAGCTCCTTATCCCTGGCGAGGCGCCTGCCGGAAGTCCGGAACCCTGACAGCGGCAGGATTTTCACCGTTGCCGTTTCCGTCTTCCAAGTTCAAGGACGAAGCTCGACTTCGTATTATGCAAGTAAAATCAATAAACCAAAAAAAAACCACCTCGAGGTGTTGATTAATGCACAGCCTGGCGGGGGCAGGACTCATTAACCGCAGAGGTCAATGGAATCTAATTTGTTGGGGGGGGTTTGCTTTTTCAGCTAATTTCTGGTCAGTCCCTGGCGATTTGCGCGGCAAGGAGTGGGTGGACTTTTTCGGCACTGATTTCAATCGGAAGGCGGCTCTTTACCATTTCATGTCCTGCGAATGACGTCAAATTGAAGTCACGCTACCCACCATCAAAACTCCGGCCCCCCCTCACCCAGCTCATATGTAACCACGCTCTTTGTTCTAGTTCCAGGGATATCCGAAGGGCCGCTCCATATGGCATATGTGGTGGGCGGGGCGGGGGGCGCGAACCCTGAAAGTCGCCTCGTCATGTTGGCACGCAATTGCAATGCGAATGAGCTGCCGGCGCCGCCTCACCCCTCCCTCCGCAAGGATTGGATAGGCGGCCGAATATCCATGTAATTAAGCGAGAAAAATCGGAACTGGAACTCCCTTGCTGCATTAATCAGACCCCCCACCTCGGGTGGTTTTGTGGGGCGAATTTTTAACTTACCCTTGACATAATTAGGCGGAAGAACCACTCGGGGCTTTGTCGTGTAGTTCGTGTGGGCCTCCGTGGCTTCGCTTAGCCTGCAAAGTGAGCAAAACAAAGGAGACTCAGTTTACAGTTATTTACGGACAAGGCCCCCTCATTCAGCCCTGGCAGGTGGCCATCGAGGAGTCGTCGTGCAGGGCAGAGAAAGTTTCACAATTTAAATCTGAATTCCAAATTAACTTCCTCCGTGTCTGACTGCTTGTTTAACGGTTTTGTAAGCGAATTACTATTTTCTCATGTTGATTTTGTTTTTGCCGCTGCCTTGCACTTAAAGCGGCGGCGGCGGCGGTGGCGGCAACTCTGGCAGGGCTTCGTGTTGGGCTGCCGTTTGCTGGGCTGTGATTCGATTGACCTTGAGGGCAGTTTGTCAAATGATTTGCCAATATTTGGAAATATCACTTGTCTAATGCACATGGTAAATGGCTGGAGGGTGCCTCGGGCTTATGTAAGCCGTCCCAAATATGCAGTTCCCGGCAAGGTTTTAGCTTACGGCCGACCAGGGATGGCAAGGCGATCTGTGCTTGTCGGCAGGGCAGACAAATCGATAACACGATTTGCCTACACCACCAACACACACTACAAGATTTTATCGATTGGTTAGCCAGTGGCTGGGGGTCGGGGGCGGTTAATTTGAAACCCAAACTCACCACATGAATATGAATCCTAATCCAAACGAGATGAGCGCGTTTGTGTATTTGTCCAGCATATTGGGGGGAGGAGGAGGAGGGCCGCGCAACGCAAAAATCGAACCAAAGCCTCAAATCATCTCACTTTACAACGACGTGGGAATTTCATAATTCACTTTATGTACTTTTTCCTCTTTTTTATCCTTTCGCTTGCTCGCTCACTCGCGCACTCGCTCTCTCACTCTGTTCGCAATACGATATAAAAAAAAAAAACACAAATTACTTCAACTTCAAGTTTCGGGGAAAAATAAAGAAATCGTTTCGTCGATAAGATCGCGGGTAACCAGCTCGTTTAGCGTTCTCAAGTCGAATAAACGCCCCCAGCCGAGGTTCGCTGCCTCGACTAACTGGGAATGCCGGAGCTTCTATTGGCGAAAGTGTGCTCATCTTGATAAGCGCGGCCGTCCGACGTCTGCCGTCCGACTGGGACACTTGCGGAGGCGGCGGGAGCAACATTTGTCTGTTGATTCCCAACTGTCGGATATGCACATATAGATGGAATTTAAAAACCGTGTGTAATACGATATCACCACAGTCTGTCTGTCGGTCTGTCTGTCCGTCGGTCAGAGCAGGCACACTTCCCCCCAAGTCAATTGAATCGCGTGCCAATTTCAGTTAAGCCCCCGCGCGTAGTTTACATTTATTGCCACTGCCACTGGCAGACCCCCCAGGAGGCAGGAGACTGCAATGATAACCGCAATTCGCCTGTCAATCTGCGGCTGCTCGATCAGCCGAAGTGGCTAAATCAATCAGACGGAAAAGCATCGACAGACGCCTTTCCAATTTACGGCTACTTATGTAAAACAAAAGCCTCCCCCACGGACAGACATTCCTCAAGCGGTTCTAATGCTAATTGACAGCCCGGGACTGGCAATGGCCATGGCAATGATAATCCCGCCGTGAAGATCGGCCAGAGACCCGTGCCGTGTGCGTTTGTTTGTTTGTTTGCAATTCAAATTAAAATTTCCACTTCCAGTTGATGAGAACGGACCATTGAGATGAACCGTATCCGGCATAAATGCCCGTATCAAGATTACGATCTCATCCCACACACACGCGGTTGGAATCGCTATGCAAATTTAAGCAAAGACTTCCAGGAACTTGGAGATTCCTTGAAAGTCCGCGTGGTTTCAGTTTTTTTCGGGCGTTGGCTTATTGGATTATCTAATCGTGACGGTCCGGGGAATCATTAATTTAAATCTCTGCTGGCGCATAATTAATACAAATTGATTTTAAAACTGTTGCGATTTGGCCACTTTTGATGTTCCCGCCGGAAGTTGGGCTCTTTTCGGGGGCCAGGGCGGTTCGGAAAATTACCGCCGATTATAATAATTTTTGGTATTTAGTTGGATTAGTTTTTTTCACTTTTCACGTTCGAAAAACGAGGGCCCAAATTGCGCGACAATTTCGCTCACGCGGAGTCCGCGCCGCGCGTTGGGCTCCCCAGACGCACGTCAGTTGGCCCGATGGCGCCACGGGTCTGACGACGGCCAAGGGACCGAGCCTTATAGCCGGGGTGCAATGACAGTGGAGGCTTTTTTGGGTTTTGTCGGGGGGAGGGAGGGAGGTTAAAATTACTCAGCGTTGTTTGGTCGGCGCGCGTTTGAATCCTTTCGCTTTCGCTCAAGAACTGAAACGAAAATGTGGAAAATACGCGAATTTCTTCTTTCCTGCGAGAGTCCTTTGCCAACGTCAACTGCTCGGCCGGCGCGCCGTCGACTGAAATCAACAGTCGACCAGACCGACCAGCCGACCCGCCAGCGCCAGCGGCCGCGGCAGCGGCTTCAGCGACGGCGTTGGTTTCCATTTCCAAGGAGCGGGAGTTGTGGCCGTTGGGCGGCGCGCGGCGCCCTGGTGTTGGCCAAATGGGGGCTCCATGAATAATGCACTGCATTCGAGACCATCGAAGGCAGCTAATTTGTATGGGGGGGCGGCAAACCGAACCGCATATATGGATTATCTAATCGGCCCTTTCAATCCGGCGATAAGCTCGGCGAATTCCTTTTTTTCAGGGTATCCGAAATTCGTTGCCTGGCCAATTGACGGCGTTGTTGTTGTTGTCCTACAAATCATTGCGCTTTGGTTTAATGCCAAATTAGTCGTTTTGACAAAACAACAGTTCGTCTGCCGGGGCGGGGCAGGGGGCGGGCTGGCCCGAGTCGGTGGTTCGAGAAAATCGTAAACTCCATGGAGTTACGCAGCGTTGGTAGCCAAAAGCCGAATACCTTGGAAAAAAAACAGATTGCTTTTTATTTGTTTTGGGGAGGCATTTTTTGGGTGGGTTTTGATTCGTTTTACCAGCTGCGAGGCGGGGAAGTTTTATAGAATGGATTTAATATTTCGTTGAATTAATTTTAAGGCAAAAAAGAAACGGTAAAAGGCTTGAGAAAAGATGGAAGCCTCTAGAGTTGCCTTATTTTTGAAATTTTAAGAGTTTTGTTAGAGTTTAGTTTTGTTTTTGTCTTGTAGTGTTAATTTTTTTTAATAACTGATCATTTGGTTATTTTCCTGTGTTTTTAAAGATTTTCTAAAATATTCTGTTGTACATTTAATTTTAGTGTTTCAAAATATCAACCCTATTTCCAATCTTCACAGTTTTTTTCTATAACGATCACCCAAAAACTATTTCTTTAATTCTGATTGTGATCTTCCCTAAAGCTTGAAAGGAATTACAATTCTTTAATTTAAACAAAGAAATATTTTAATAAAATGCAACCCTAGGTTATCGCAACTATCGATCGAAACTTGCTATCGACGGTTCAAAGTTGCCTTCTCCCTTTACCGATATCGAATTGCAGAAAGAAAAAAACAAACTTGTTTTCCAATTCAATTATTCTAGGTCCATACAAAGTGCTGTATAAAGCCAATCAGCTCTTTTGAATGCCTTGAGTCACCTTACTTTCGGTTTCTTTCAAAGTCTCCTCGAATCCCAGAAGACCCCCTCGAAAAATCAGGGGGTAACAAACGCCTGGCACCTTCGACAACAGACTGACGTCGGTTTTTCCAATGAAAATGCATGCAATTCGACTTGAATTTTCCACAATAAAAAGAAGCAAACCCAAACACAAACAAAGCCAAAGTTCGGCTCTCTTGCCGCCCCTGGCGGCTCTCGTAATACCCCAATAATTTCGACGTGGGGCTAACAACACCCGGCAGTTTTCCAAGCACGAACCACTGGAAAACCCCCAGCCAAGACCTCGTGGGAAATTTCCTTCACCGCCTCTCGCGATTCAAGCGCCCAGCCCGGGACGAATCGGAGTCCTTCCTCTGGAATCTGCCATGGAACAAGGTAAAAGGTAATGACATTTTGCCGTTCTGGCTGCCACTTTAAAATTGCCAACGGGTGACAATGAAATGAACGCCATTTGGAAATGTTTTCCCCCCCCAACCGCGTTTATTTATTTGTGGTCGTTTTGGGGCCTGCCCGGGAAATCGGAAAACGCCGGCCGACTCCGCGGCGATGACGGCGCCATGCACCACCGACCGCCCGCCCGCCCCTCGAGGGTCCTGCTAATTGTTGCGTGTGTACGCGTCGCGCAGTTCCGCTGTGTCTTTTTTTTATTGGCGCTGTCGTCGTTGCTCCTTCTGTTTGTGGACTCGCACGCAACCGTCTGACCAGGCACACCAAAGGGACGCTTAGGAGCCGCCGCGTATTCGCTGCGCGTTCTCGTGTATTCACAATCACATTCACTAGACTACAAGGATAATGGGTAAAGGGAAACTAAACGATGGTGGAGCCTTGCTGGTTGGTCCGCTGGTTGATCTTGACGTGCGTCTGGCGCTTCTTCTCCTCCTTGAAGGCCTCGGTGTTGGCCTTCTTCTCGATGCGCCGCTCGGTTCTGTACTCCTTCAGCAGCCGCTTGCGTTCCCGCTTCTCCTCGGCCGACTCGTCCTTCGGCCTGATCGAGAGCACGCTGAGGGTGGACAGCACGGACTTGGCACAGAGGGACTTGGGGCCGCTGGCCTCGGGCGCATCGTTGGCCAGATTAGCCAAGGCCTTGGCGGTCAGCTGGCCCTCGGGACCACCGCGCAGGACATTGGTGGGCAGCCCCGTCTTGGGGTCAATCTGGATGGGCTGGGTGATCTCGGAGCGGGCGCTGGAGCGGCGACTGCGCCGCGGCTCGTCTATGAGCTTCGGATGGTTGTAGATGTTCGAGTAGGTGGACAAAATGGACTCGCAGTCCCATTTCTTCTGCTTGGGGTCCTCGACTTCGTAGTCCACCAGCTCCTCGGTGGGGTCCTGCTCGCCCTCGACCACATGGCGGTACTGGGCAAGGCGCTCGCGGTCCCATTCCTTGTTGTAGTCAATGGACTTGTCCTTCTTCTTGAACTCCTTGAAGCACTGCATGACCACCGGGTGCTTCTGGCCCCAGGAGCCTTCGATGTCCTCGATGGCCAGGTCGCCCACCTCGGGGTCGTCGTAGCTGGCATAGAACTTCTCGAAGCGATCGTCGAGCAGAGTGAGCTGCTCATTGCGTCGGATTACACTGGAGGACATGGAGTACTCGGTGAAGCGTGACTTGACCTCCTCGTCGGCGAAACGCTCCCTTAGGAGAGGACCTAGGCGGTCCATTAGCTCGCCCTCGTCTTCGTCCTCGCCCAGGTCATCGGAATCGATGTCCATGTCCTCGTCCTCGTCGTCCCACTCCTCATCGTCTTCTTCCTCGCTGCCGTCTTCCCCGCCCATGGCCTGCATGACGAAGTCATCGTCCAGCTCGTCGTTGTCCTCGTAGTCGCTGTCGAGGGCGGCCACCACGTCCGGATCCCAGTCTGGGCGCGGGCCAGGCTGGGGGGCCGCCTTGTTCAGCATGCCCTCCTTCTCCTCGAACTCACTGGCAAACACCGAGCTGGGCAGGTTGAGCTTTGGGCCGTCTGATTTCTTGCTTTGGTTCGGATTCTCCACGTACTCCCAAACGATCTCGTTGTCGCGTTTTTTGAGGTGCTGCATGTAATCGTAGTCGTCGTCGAAGTGGACGCCATATTTCTTCTGTTCTTCGAGCCGCTTGGCGGGGTCCTGCTGGGCCTCGGCCTGGGCATTCGAGGGCTTCTGGCGGGCGGCGGCCTCGACAAGGACACGCTGCGGCGCAGATTCGTCAGTGACCAGCGGGTCGTGCTGGCTGCGGTGGACGAGGTGGAAGGTGACGGCCTTCTTGCGGTCAATGTACGGTTTTTTGCCCTTAACCTGCAGTGGAGAAGCTTGTATGAGCAGTTATATTTGCTAAACAATTAAAGAACTCACCATTTTTCAATCTGTTTGTATTTTCACGAATTCCGTTGTTGTTCTATGTGCACATGTTCGTGCGAGCGAGACAAGAAAAGAACCACGGAACTGGTTCAAAGAAGTAGCAGAGCAGGTCGCTGAAATGTTAATCAGGGATGAATTGCAGCTGTTAAGTGTCGCTGTTAACTAACAGATGGGCAAAACTCTGTTAGTTAATCGCAAGACACATTTTGTTTAAATTTAAAATAAACACAGGAAACAATAAGCAGCGACGAGGTGAAAACAATATAAAACAAAACGTTTTTAAAGTGACCTCACACTGTTAACCGCCCCCAGCTACACTTGTCGTATGTTAAATAACAGGTCACCTGTAGCTCCATCGATTTAATAGTAAATATTATTTAACTTTATAAAAATTCTCTTTGGAGACCTCTGTTAAACTTTAATAACTTTAATTATACAACCTTGCAGGTATTTACTTAAAATTGGTGCATTTTACATTCCGCTTTCGACCGCTTGCTGATTTAAATTTGCGCGGTGGCATCGATAGCCGATAGGTTTACGAGTCAACTCTGTGCTGGTAAAATTTCCGACAATGACTACGGGGCAGGGGGCACCTGCACTTAAATAAATTAAATTTAAAGAACTTCACTCACAATTGAAAGTGGAAAACTTTGCCCAATTCGTAGAACCCGCAGCTATCAACCAAACGCCAAGGCTGCCATTGCCTTACGTCGCCTGGGCAGTCGACGCCCGCCTACGCCAACAAAAAGAAGAAAAAAAAACAATAACAAAGCACCACGAATCCGGGCGGTTGCAAGGATTTCCCAAGCGTCCCAACTATCCCAGAACCCTGCCGCAGTAACCCAGCAGTGAGTAAAAGGGCCTGCCAGGCCACCAGCACAATCACTGACTTTTATCGCGCTTCGCTTTTCAATCAGCGCCCAGCCAACAATGGACGCGCAGCCAGAAGCCAGCAGCGATGACCAGCAGCAGGCCACGGAAATGCGTAAAATGCAGAACGAGTTCAACACGCAGCGCGCCAAGATGAAGGAGCTGTACGTGCAGAAGGAGGCCGAGTACAAGCAGGTGCTCTCCGAGCGCAACCAGCTGCAGAAGGACCTGGACGAGCTGAAGACTCAGTTCGCCGTGGCCGATCTGAAGATTCAAATGAGCGACCTGAAGTCGCAGGAGGAGATTTCGTCGCTGCAAACTCTGGTCCAGGACACCATCGAAGAGTCCTCCCACTACCGCGACGAGCTCGAGCGCCTCAAAGAGCAGAGCACTCGGATTTGGTTAGAAAACAAGGAGCTGCGTCAGCAGCAGCAACTCCACGTCCAGCCAGCGGAGCCCCCCAGCAGCGGCGGTGGTCTGGCGCCTCAAATGCTCAACCAGGTGAAGAAGACGCTGGGCTCGGTGCGGAAACTGGGCGGCGATTCGCTCAACAGCAGCTTCCAGCAGGACAATCCCGAGGACAGCCATCGGGCGGCCAGCAGGGGCAATGGCAGTCAATATGTAAGGGCAGCAGGCAGAAAATCATAAGATTGTTAAATTTTCTTGTTTTTCGCAGGCCCCCGAGGAGGCGGAAATGATGCATTCCATAGTGGAGCAGCTGCAGGAGGAAATGAAGGCGCTGAAGGAGAAGCTGCGCGAGGCGGACGAGAAGCTGCAAGCCCAAGCGGCCGCCTCGCCCGCGCCGGCCAGCGATGAGGATGCCATGCATAAATCCACCTCCACTGAGGTGCTGGAGAGCAAATGCGAAGTTTGTGCCAAAACCGAAAGCAAATGCGAGGAAATCTGCGCCCAAAACCGCAGCCATCAAGAGCAAATCGAGGCCCTCAAAAAACAGCTCGTGGAGTCGCATGAGTCCGTGTGCAAAGAGGCCGCTTTGCGCAAGGATTTGGAGGACCAGTGGCAAGAGAAGCGCGAGGCCCACAAAAGCGAAGTACAAAACCTGCGCGAGCAGGTCAAAGCCAACGAACAACAGCTGCTGGACATGCAACAAAAGTTTCTAGTGACCAAGGACGAGGTCCTGCGCCAGCTGCAGCGTGTGACGGACGACCGCGAACGCGTCAACAAGCAACTGGAAACCCTGCAGACCGACAACGACTTCCTCTCCGGCCGCTACCTGGCCACCTCCGAGGAGATCGAGAATCAGTACATCAACCTGCCAAATACCGTAGTTGAGCTGCAGGAGCTCATCCTGCGCCAGCAGAGCGAGCTCATCCAGGCCCGCGTCAGCAGCGAATTCGAGAAGAACCGCTGCGTCAGCTCCCTCGACGAAATCCAAATTCTGCGCACTCAGCTCGAGGAGAGCAACAACGAGCGGCGCGCCTACAAACGGAAAGTGCAATTCGACATTAAATCCCTGCAGTGAGTGGGACAAAGGAGTCTCTAGATTATTTATTTAAGCCTTTAATTTGCTTGCTTAGGGATCGGCTCACCGAGCATCTGCTGACCGTGCAAACCTACGAGACCAACCAGACGGTGCTGGAGCGCAAGGAGGCCGAGCTCAACAAGCAGTTGTCCGAGTGCCGCGTGGAAGTCATCGAGCTCCAGGAGTCCAATGTGAGAACCCCCAGAAGATCCTTTTAATTCTAAAACTAATAAGGGTTTTTTTTTGTAGGAGAAACTGACGAAAACGAATCTGGACTACAAGACCAAAATCAAGACGCTGCAGGAGGAGCTCTCGACCATGGAAACCGTGCAGAAGGACTTTGTGAAACTCTCCCAGAACCTCCAGGTGATTGGCTGGCTTTATTTCCCGAGACTTTTATTTAGTTTCTTTCTCTTTAGATTTCGCTGGAGGAGCTGCGGCATGCGGACACCGAGGTGCGCTGGCAGGACGACGACGACGTCAACAACTGCCCCACCTGCAAGACAGGCTTCACGGTGACCGTGCGCAAGATCCACTGCCGCCACTGCGGCCACATCTACTGCGACAAATGCCTGACCAAGACGGTGCCATCGGGCCCGCGGAAGCGCGTGGCCAGGGTCTGTGATATTTGCCACACGCTGCTCACGCCACACACGGCTCCCTACTTCAGCCACGAGCCCAAGCAGCCCAACTAGACGAGAGCACTGGGATTGCTTTGATATTTACAACGATTACCTTGGGTCTGTTTGTGGGGCGTGGCTGTCTGTTTGTTACTCTCATTGTTTTTCGTCTTTATTTCGGTGCGATCGGCTGGCTTATGCGTAGTTAAGTTTCGTTTAGAGAATCTAAATTATCCAAGATTTGTATAAATAAATTGAATCTAAGGAACAACTTGATTTATAATGCAACAATTTATTTCTTTTGTATTACAAAATTTTTACATTCTGCTCAAAAATTAGTCAACAACGCTCGCAAGAGCAGACAGCTGGAAATCGCTTGGGACTTTGTCTTTCTAAGGGCTGCGAGGATATTTTTAAAGTACTTGTAGCTCTAAATATTTAAATTAATAACAAACTGGCTACGAAATTTCGCTAGCCAGTGGTTTTCTATAAATTCTGTACAATTTTCATTTCAATTTCAACTAGAAATTAATTTTAAATTGAAATCTAATACTGCAATCTCTGCAAGACAAAACGACAGGTCGACAGACGCGGACACAAAACTCGTATTTACAAATTCAAACAGCGCGGGCAGCGACAACTCTGGAACGTTAAGTGTCGATCGTTAGTCACGGCACATCGATAACAAGCGATAACTCACCTCACCAGATTAATCGGCCCACCACAGCGGCCATCAAGGCGACGGCAGCCAGGAAAACCCTTTGACTGGGTCCTGTAGGGAGTGGAATTGTAGGATATACAGAAATTGAAACGATTTAAAATAAGTTAATCCCGTGGATGACCAAGCATTCGAATCGGGCATGCAGGTTAGTAAATGAATTTCAAAAGAAAACAAAATTCAAATTGGCTTTTTCACACTTACGTTAAATTTGGTCTGATCGGCAACCGACGCCGCATTTTGTGAAAGAAACAAACGACACGATTACAAACGGGACGCAATGGCGAAATTGATTGTGATTTACAAGGAGTCGGTGGACGGTGGGCGGTGGGCGGTGGGTGTGGTGAAAATGAATGCCGTCCTTTAAATTTCGTTGCCGATCGTCGTTGATTTTGCAGAGATTGATAAGATTGATAGCAAGAGAGCGATAGCGAGAGCGAGAGAGAGAGAGCTTAACCTAAAATGCGCGCTTTGTTTTTGATCCTTTCGTTTCAGATTTGAGCGGTGGCAAAGGCGAATGACGGCGAGAGAAATGTTTATGGTCGTGCCGAAAGCGAGAACTTGATGCTAAACAGTTTTAGGCGTTACCAGCGGCTCCGCCACTCGATTTGCCCAGCACGCGTCCGTATTTGGCCAGCCACTCGATGTCCACGCCGTTCGACCAACCGAAGCCCGTCTGCACTTCATATTCGCCGCCCTTGCCGTGGCCTCCAAACTTCTCCGCATTGTACTGCCAAAGAAAAAATCGGTGAGTGTCCTGATTAGTTTCCTGATTCGCTTCGCTTTACCTTCTCGAACATGTGGCGGGTCTCGCGGTAGGCCGCAAAGTTCGACTTGACCCAGTCCTGGCCCCATTTGGCCGACAGGTTCTTGGCCTCCGGAGTGCCCAACTGGTCGAGCCCCTCGACCAGCATGTACTGCATGGGCGGCCACACATTGGGGAAGTCCCACTGCTCGCCGGTGTTGTACAAAGAGTTGGGCACGCCGCCCGGGAATGTGTCCAGTTTGTTGTTCTTGATGTAGCCCAGAACCGCCTTCGAGATGTGCGCCGCCTTGCTGGTGTTGTAGGCCCTCAGCCAGAGCGGCGACAGGTTCGATGTGACAAAGTAATTGCGCGGCTTCTGGTTCACCAGATCATAGTCCAGCCAGGAGCCCGCCTCCTCGTTCCACAGCACAGCCTCGATGGCCTGAAACAAACTCATGAGAAACATTTTGGCCAGGACTCTCTACCCTCCGCCTACCTCGAGCAGTTTGGCTGCCTTCTTCTCGTATTCCGCGGCCTTGTCCTTGTTGCCGGCCTGGGCATGGAAGCCAGCAATCACCTTGGCATTGTAGTAGACAATGGCATTCAAATCCACCGGCACAATCGAGCGCGTCTTGGTGTTGACCAGGGAGCCCGCATTGGTGCCCTTGTCGTTGATGAACCAGCGCGAGCTGAAGTCCATGCCGGACTCGGCGGCCGACTTGAGCTCGCTGTAGTAAGCCTCCTTCTGCTCGTCGGTGGCGAAGCTCTGGCCGGTCTCCACGTCCTCGCGGTAGGACTCGGGGCGCGGGCCGGTGGAGGAGTCGCGGTAGACCAGCATGTTGTGTCCCTTGGCCTGGACGCTGTGGTTGTTGACAAAGTGCTCGTATTCGTGCTCGAGGATCTTCAAGGCATCCTTGGCGAACTGCTCGTCCTTGGTGAAGTCCACGTACGACTTGACCATGGCGGTGAGCAGAGGAGGCTGCGAGCGGCCCCAGTAATAGACGCGGCCGCCGTTGGGAATGAAGCCGATGCGCTCGACAATGGACAGGAAGTTCTGGATCATGCCCTTGGCGGTGTCCTTCATTTCGGAGTAGAGCAGGCCGCGGATGATCCAGAGGGAGTCCCAGTAGTAGAACTCAATGAAGCGGCCGCCGGGCACGATCACTGGATTCGGCACGGGGATGATCGAGTACATTTGGGGATTCTTCTGCACATCATCCTTCATTTTGCGGCCCAACTCCTTCCAAATGGCATTCAGATCAGAGCCCCACTGCCGGTAATCGGGATCGTTGATTTGGTCCAGGAAAGCGGGATGCTCTTTCCAGTCCGTGGGCGTCCAAACATCCAGCTCAGTGCCTTTCTTGTCGAAGTGGTCCTGTGAAGAGGGAAACAAGGTTATTAACCAACCAATGGAAGGTTTGGGGATCAATTTACATTGACGAATTTGGCCACAGCGTCCTTGGTGGGTTGGTTGTTGTTGGCCAGCATGAAGGCCTCGAAGTCCTGCATGGTCTTCTGGGGCTCCATCTTCAGCTTCATGTCCACGAAAGTCTTCGAATCATTGTACAATCTGGCCATCTGCACAGTGTGCAGCAGCGGTCCATAGCAGTAGATTTGACTGGAATGATAAAGAAAATCCAGAAGTTAATTAATCTTTGACGTCAGTCGATCTACTTGACGAAGGGGAACGGAACACCTGGTGGCCAGGCAAGCGCGACAGACTCACGAAGTCGTTACAAATCCGCCTCACGTTTGTGGCATGGGAATTCAATCTGAATTGAATAGAGATGCCGATTGTTTCCCCGTCGATAAGAAACTCACCAGTTGGCCAGATCGGCTCCCAAAGGCTTCAGGTCCTTGGTGGTTATCACAGTTTTGGCCTGCGTAAGCGCAGCCAAGAGGCCGACAACCAGCAGCCCCCAAACTGCTCTGTTTGCCAGCATTTCGTGAAAAAGGAACTGCAGAGGTTTGGGATTTAAGGATAAGTACAGCTTAGTTTTTTGCCTTTGTGTTTTCCGTTTTCCGCCAGCAAGAACCAGCGCCGGGCAGGGCCAGAAAACTTCTAAAAAGTTTGGGGCCTTACGATTTTTATAAGCCCACAAATGATAAACCCGCCCGATTGTCGTTCGGCTCGGTTTATTTTTAGAGCCGAAGTCCGGGCAATTCACTGAGATAAACTAAGAAACCTCAACTGGCAATCGGGGCTTTGTCGTGTGCGAGCCGTTATATCTTAAATTCCACTTGTGAGCGTCTCACCAACTGTCCGTCTGTCCGTTCTGTAGGCGTTTGCATTTTAATCGTTCGTGTGCCGGTCGCTCGACCGATCTAGAAATGCAAATCGAATCGCGTTTTCCAGGGAATCGCATTTCCAAATGCTAATTTGGATTGATTAAACGCTGACCTACATTAAAGCCCCGACCGCAGTCCTTTGGAAACTCCCCACGGGGATTCCCACGTGTCTTTAAAAGAGAGTAAAAGAAATTGCGCCTCCAGTTTTGGGCCGCATAACGAGTCTTAATTGAACTGATTCGCTGAATCGACCGAATTTGCGTCGCTTATCCAGAAAATTTCTCTTAACTCAGCATATATACGGCCGATCCGACCCGCAGTCGCTGTTCATTCACAGCGAAACAAAAGCCGCGTCAGTTGTGCAAGTTAATTGGGGGAAATGAAAGCGACCCCACCTCGGATCACCTAATCCCGAGTGACGACAGCAGTGCAGGTCGGCGGCCGCATTGTGATTCGATTAGTGAAATAACGCGACATTTGGCGAAAAGATCATCGATAAGTCGGGCCAGCTGTTGAGGGTCGATCGACGACTTCTCAGCGGCACGTGCAGGGCATAGAAAAATATCCCAAGCTTCTGGGAACTTCCGAACTTCCGCCTTCCGCCTTTGGGAAAGGGCATTCGTAGGCCCCCCAACGACGTCATTTGCCGGCCTTGCTAATTTCTTTTATGACGTGGGAAAGGGTGTTAATCGCTGGCTTCTTGCAATTCGAGTTGAGCTCAAATGCAAATGATTTATGGACCGCTGAGAAACTCGTTTGGCGAAAAAAAAAAACCGGAACAATTCGCCAGCTGAGCGGTTTAAATTTCGAAGGTCAAGATCGGCCTACGGTCATTATATGGGCCGATATTTGGGGATTGTTTTGTACTCTCTTTATGGCTTAGATTGTTGGCTTTGATTGGCATTAATTGGCCGGCTAATTGGCGTGTTTTTTTCGCGCTCCCTTGACATGAAACGATAAAGCAAACTTTGATTTACATTTAAAGTTGCGATAAGAACTTATCAGAGAAGTCGTCTCTCGATCTTGGCCAACTTTAAAGATCCCACAATGAAGTCACGACTGCTAATCCCTGCGCTCCCTCGAGAGCTAAGACAACAAAGCAATCGATATAAACAGTCTTGGGGGCTTATAGGGAGGATACCTTGGGGTATCAACAATTGAGTGGGCTGGATTCTAGGAATGACGAGCCAATTCCTCTGAATCATTCAGGTGGAAGCCTTCAGGGTTTGCTGTCTGTCCTTATCACAATCGGTTCGAGTCTTTAAT
The DNA here is from genome assembly GCA_037075105.1 of Lissocephala sabroskyi. NCBI lineage: Eukaryota > Metazoa > Arthropoda > Insecta > Diptera > Drosophilidae > Lissocephala > Lissocephala sabroskyi. Next base: position 12,419 of record JBAMCP010000421.1, on the reverse strand, counting down.
CTAATGAAGAGTACTTTTGAGGGCTTAATTCTCTTGTGGGTTTCTAAGAAATTTGATTTGAAGTTCCTTGAAAGTTGCTCTTTTGGGAAACTTACTTTGAAGATCTTTAAACTCAAGATTCACAAGTTCTCAAGATAATTAGTTTCCTTAACTAGATTTTTATGGAATTGAAGAACTTTTGAAACGACTTAAAACTTCCATATTTCGTAACTGACTGTTTTATGCAATTGGAAACCACAAAATTACTGGCTTACAAACTGCAATAAGCCAGCTACTTGCGGATTTTATTAGATCACTCTGAGAAGCTTACACAACCCCAAAAAAACCGTGATAATTCTCAGGGAATATTAAACGAAATTCCCAGAGAAACTCTTAAAGCGTAAAAATTGCTCTCTAATCTGCTGTTAACCAGGTTCCTCCAGATTTTTATAGATCCCCCCTCCCTGGAGAGTGGGAGAAATCTGAGTAAACAAAACTAACGAGGGTTCTATTGAAGGGCTTAGAATGTTTTTGTGTGGGATTTAGTGTGGGTGAGGAATTTCAGCTGTTTTCTTATCAAGAAAAACAATGGAACCCAGCAATTCGTGTCGGAGAGAACCGAAGATCACTGACACCAGCGGCCCGTGCCATTGAAAACTTTGCGAAAAGACCAAAAACAAAACGGAAAACACAAACGGCAAAAAATTAATATGAAAATGTCGACGTATAGAAAATTAGAATTTAATTGGCTGGCGTTGCGGTTTCATTGTAATTTTTCAAATTATCACTAGTTTTTTTCAATTTCTGTTTTTTTTTATACGTCGCCTCTCAGTTTTTTTACCCCTCGCTGAGTTTCTAATCAAATCGCGGACTCGGACGCGACGACGGACCAAAATTTTGACGCGACTGCGATGCGGCGGCTTCGGAGTCGACGGTCGCACTGCCTCGCCCCGCATGGGGGAGTTCGTTTTTAAATGAGACGGACCGACGGCTCTCTGGCTCTGCCGGCGGCGGGATCTTGAGATTCTCGTCAGGTAATCGCGTACAAAGGGATCCCCCGACCTCCCCCAAAAAGCGGATATCTGAGGGTGTCTTTGATTTTATCTTATAAAGGAACTTGCATTCCCCATTCAAATAAAATCAAGGAAAACCCCAGGTATTCTCATTTTTAAGGTGAAGGTTTTCTCGCTCTTTATAGAGAGTTTAAAGTCTTTTAAAACAAACTCTCTGATAATTCTCATTTCCTTGAAACTTCAAAACACTTCCAAGTCTTAAAGATAAGAAGAAATTTGGCGACTTTTTCCACCCGATCTTATAGATTGGCGATCTAGATTCCTTCTGTGAAATATAATATCTCTAATTCGTTAATATCAAGCAAAGTTTCTGGCTTTAAAGGTCGACTAACTTCATCTACAAGAAGTCTTTAATTTCTCAGCTTTCTTTTTTCCTAAAGTTCTTTAAGTTCTCTTTAAAATTTAGTCTCTTTAAAGGGTTTACTTTGAATTTATGGATCTATTATCTGTAGGGAAATATAGAGATTTCTTAAGCAAAGATTTTTTCCCATCGGATCCGAGCCACATTCTCCGAATTGTCTCCTAACTTTGGTCTTTAATCTTCAGAGGAATGTCTGAATCGCCTCCTCTCAATCCAAGACTATTCGGATCTCCACAGGAATGTACAAATCTTCCCATCTGATCCCAAAACTAATCGGATCCCAGCTACCTCCTCGCAATCTCCCAATTTTGAGTCTTTTATCTGTAGAGAAATAAAGAGATTCCTTAAGCAAAAATCGCTCCTTCTCGAATCCCCATCGGATCCCAGCTCCCTTCTCCCAGTTTTTTCCCAGCTTTGAGTCTTTTATCTGTAAAGGAATGTATGAATTATCTCATCTGATCGGTAGAGGAATCTATAATTCTCCCTAAAACTAATCGGATCTCCTAACTTAAAGTCCCTTAGCCCTCAAACATCAGGTGATCTTTCTTCACCTTTGGCCACTTGTGGGGCCCTCGGCTGTTACCGAGTTGGTTGGCTGGTTTGGTTCCTTGTAAGGTGGAATTTTTTCGCTGCATAAATTGGGCTCTTCAGATTGTTTACGGATTGAAGACGACGGGCAGTGGAATCTTTTGAATCGCCAATCGATTAGATTGATTTCTGATTTCCCATAGAACAAAACAACCACAGAAGTGCCTCAGCCATTCCATCGATCGGTTGTAATCGAGTGCCGTAAATTCAATTTGTAGATTTCGCGACTCGACGCCTCCATTGACTTGGATTGCCCATTGGCAATTCGATATGCATCGACGCCGATTCTCTCGAGAGGCCGAGGGGCTTATCGGGGGCGATTTTTGCTGAATTTGTCTATCGCTGGGCTGGCTTATCGGCAGGGCGATAATCAAACTCACCTGTTGCTGGAGATGCGGCGAAGGGAGAGGGAAATTTGCCTGAGGAAATCACAGTTGAGGCGATGAAATATGAAAATTTTCCTGACCAAACTCATGACTGTGTTTGCTGGGCGAGAGTCGGGCCGGAAATGAGATTGGCCCGGCCGATTGGCAGGGGTAATGAAAATCCCGCCAGCTGCTGATAAGCGGTTCTCTCGGCAGCTTCCCCGTTCCGCTGGCTGGCATGGCCGATCCCTCGGAAAGTTTAATGTTCTGTGGCTTTCATTTCCCTTTCTCTCGGACACCTCTGAGTAAGCAGATCCCAACAAAACGTGATAAAATCAGGCGTTGGAGGGGGGAGAACCTGTTGCGGTTCAAGTGCAGTTTGATTACGTATACGCAATGTGGACACACCGCCCGGCATTGGCCAATGGCAGCTCGGCGGACGGCTAGACAAGTGGAAAATCCAATGGACACACGGACGGCTGGGCGGGCGACTCGTGACTACCGTTTCAGTGTGAAACGCGACTTTGGCCAGCTGGGAATGCAAAACGCTGGAGTTTTTTGAATTTGCATTTTATTGAATAATTTAATGGGGCGAATCGGTTGAGGGTTTGGTTTTATTATTCACCCAGCCGCGTTTGGCTGATTGAAAGTGCAAAAATTGCCAGTGGAAGCTGTTGAAAAGTCGCTGCGAAATTGAAGTCTTTTCGGGCGGCTAAAGTCGCTGGCAAAACGCGCCGAAAACGCCTGAGCTGCTTGGCGCGAAAGTTTGCAAGCTTTGAAAGCTGTTTTAACGCCAGGTGGCGCTGTTAGGAGAAGCGACCGCTAGAGGGCGTCTTGCTTGTCTGTCAAGGGTAATTTCACAAATATCAAGGACATAACAAATAAATTTTCAGTTTTTATGATAAAATTTTTATCTCCCTGCCAGTGCTACCCATTCGGAAACCCCTGGTACTCTTCTGCTGGGCTTTCGATTCCCCCACCTTCTGCTGATAAGAAAGATAAGCAAAGATTGTTAGGAAAAAGGGGCACGTTGCTGTTTTGGCATTGATAAGATTTCCCGATGGGAAGGAAACTACCGCCCGTGAGTCATGCAAAAAATGCAGCTGCCTCCCGAGGGATCAAAGTTTCCGCCGCGTCGGCGCCTGCGCAGCTTGGCGAACTTTTCGTCGCTCTGTCGCTAATTAAATGCACTCACATTAATTGAGTTTTATCGCCGGCAAATCGGTGGGAATTTAAATGCAAACAACCGCTATAAATATATAAATTTTATATAGAATTATTTTGAGGGAAGCGTTGAATGCACCCAAAATTCTGGGGATCTCACGTTCCGGCGGCTGGCATTCCAGGGCTTTACGAAAAAACCGTTTGTTTTACAGATTTTAGAAGGTTTTTACTCGGAAAGCGACAGGCACGTGCCAATTTGCAATTTTGGAGCCGCTCGCTTGTTGTGACCTCGAAATTCCCTAGTTTTTTGCCGGAGTCGTCAGGTGATCGACTGCGGGGAAGCTATTGCAGTTGGTAGAACACTTGGGGCAACAAATAGGCTGGGAGGAGGGGTGGGGGAGGGGACAAAAAAGACGCCAAAGCGAGTGGCTGACAACATTAAAAATAAAACAAGAAACGAAAAGAAAACAACAACGAATTTTGTATTTTTAACTGAAATCGCGAAAATCACACACACAACGAAAAGTGAAAGGGGGTGGGGGTCTGCCGAAGAATCTGCTTTGTAATTGCAGTGAAATTATGCAATGTGGGTCAGCAAAAGACTAGGGGGTGGGGGGTGGTGGAGGTTTGGCTTACCCATTGGAATTAATTTCCGCCGCCATTGCAGGGTCAAAGTTTAGGTTGCTGGGCAGCAGGCGATACTCAATGAACAGAAGAACACAACCTCCGCAGGATATTCACTATGGAACAAAAGGACGTGGCTGTGAATGGCCGGAAAACACACGCGATTTTTGTTGTTTTCGAGTTTTTATCGTCACTGCGGGCGGGGGGCGGTTTTTTTTATCGAAAGTGTTTGCGACGCGACGAACTTGCGGGCCGATTCAGCTGCCAGACGAGACTGTGATCGGCAGTTTAGTGTTCCAAGGTAAATAAATAGTTTTTTTTTCAGCTCTCCGCTCTCCGAAAGCTCACGACCGACCGACCACTCTTGCGCTTTAGATATGCGAGTCGAGGGCCGTGCCAGAAGTTCGTGGTTGCGCTGGCCGAGCGTAGATGAGTAGACTGCGGGCCGCCCTCGCGCAAGCAAGCAAAACGTGCGAAGCGACAGCTGGTCGGCCGGTCGGGTGGCTTACAAGTCGCGTCGGCTCTTTCGCTCGTGCGATTTACGTCACGCCACGCACAAAATTCGCCGGCAGGCCCACCTCACCACTCTGGCCGTCTCGCTTGCACAGTCGCTGTTGTTGTTCTTGCAAATTTACAGCATCCTAAGAATTTTGACGCGTGTGACGTTGCCGGCGTGAATTTCAACATTTTGGCTTCAATTGGACGATGTGCCAGATTTGTTGTCCTGGCCACGAAAACAAATTCGTTAGACAGTTGACAGTTCTGATGGACTTAAGAGGGGGTGGGGTGCCCTTGCCCGCTTGAACCGGTTCCAAAAAAAAAAAACCCTACAATTAAAACCATTAGCACGGCCAGTTTTGTTTTGAGCACCGCGCGACCTTCGTTTTTAACCTTTCTCAGCAATATCAACGTTATCGATACTCCACGAAAGCACTCCTGAGAGCGTGAGAGAGAGAGAGAGAGGAAGCAACTCCAGCCGGCGTGTCGGGCGGAGTCAGCAAGGCCTAACGGATGACGCCAATTGCCGTAGAGCTTTTTTCGGGGGCTCGCCATTCACACACACGCTGAGTGGCTTACGTGGGCAGGCTTACGTGTGTATTTTGTTATTTAACGAAATTTAAGCTGGGCAAAGAACGCAAGCGTGACCCTGACAGTTTATGATTCCTTAATTCCCCCACCCCTCCCCGCTCGGCTGCTCCGGTCATTGTCACTCAGATTTCGGGTCCCGTAAATTGGCGTAAATTGCACGGCTTTTAATTCAATCGTGTCGGGTTAAATATGAAAAATAAACTGACGTAAATTTCGCTATGCGGCGCCGTTAGCTTTGATTGCCTTGATTGGCAGGCAATGTCGTTTGAAATAAACAATTCCGTTTAGTAGTTTTATTTACATTGCTAAAACTAAACGTTTGTTTTATGTAAAAATGTATTTTGCTTAATTTATAACTGGAAAAACCGCCCACCATTAAAAAAACCGAAGCGACACGACGACGCCGCTGGCCAAATTAACAGCAGTGCCTAAAAGCAGGCAATGGCTTTCGTTAGAAAAGCTCTGCTGACGTCACACCACCTGTTGCGCGCCAGCCGCTTTTTTGTTTATTTTGCTTGTCTCCCATTTACCGTTCTTTGGCAGTCTTTACTGTGGCCGCTTTCGCGTGCGCCTTCCTCACGTCAGACTCAACGGTTGAGCGATGACGCTGGCCTAGTTGCCTGGCTATGACCGCATAAATAAAGCAGGCAACTGACGCCGCCAAAAAGGCTGATCCCAAAAGAGTAAACCAGTTTCATAGTATAAACAAAACTAACATACTCTTTTTAAAAAAATTAATAGAATAAATATGCTGAACAATCTTGAAATGACTTCTCAGGTTATGTGTGAGTTTTTGGGACCAGCCTAAAATCTAAATAGACAACGATCCCCGATCCCCGCGACTGCCGTTGGCTGACTTCGAAAGCTTTCGCATTCGCGTATTTGTTTTCGAAATTCGAAGTCAACATCGCCGTGGAATATTTTTCGTAGCCGGCAGTTCTACTCCGAATCTCAGCCAGTGAACAGCGTTTAATTTTCTTCTATCGGGCAGAAAAAACCCACAAACAAAAATGACAATTGGTGAGTTTTGATTGCGGTGACTGTGGGTCAGGTGAAAACGACAGACGCCCTGTTTTTGATTTCCAAAAAAAAAACCGACGGACCAAATCGACCAGAAGTCGCCTTGGCCGGATGCCAAATTCGCCGAGAGGTCGGGGAATTGTGTCAATTTTGGTCGGTTGATAGATAATTTATACGATTCAGCAGCCGGTGTTTTTTTGTAGTCCATCTAATTTATTTCAAGAATAGAATCTCCATCTCTTTGTTCCCAGAACACAAACATCAATTTTCAAGGCGGTTCCCTAGAATTCCATAAGCTCGGTTATCCAAGAACCGAAGTTGGTGTAAGTTTCTTCGGACTTCTCGATAAACCAGTCCTATGACTCCCGGACAGACGTCATCGTGTCTTGTGATAGATCTAGAAAAATAAGCTGAGTCACCGGTCTGCAAACATCTGGGGAGGATTGTCTGAAATCAATAATACGAAGAAACGGCGGAGGTGCCCCGCCCGCGACCTCCAATCGCTATAAAGTGACATCACTGATTGTAAAAATAGAGAATTGTCTGTCCGTCCCATGCAAAAACCTCAGATGCACACGGGCCGGGGGTGGGGGTACGAATGCCAGGGCAAGTGGCTTGTTGGATTTATGTGGGGACTCTACGAAGCGACCCCTTGGCAATTAGAATGTGCGAGGAGGTGGGGGAGATTCTCAGCCGCTGTCTAGAATTCAAGCCGGGGGCTCTATGATGTCATGCGAATTTCGAAAACAAAAAACAAGTCGACACAAACAAACAGCCAAACGCCAAACATCGCGATCCAAATAAAAAAATATAAATAAAAAAAAGATAAAATATATAAAAACCGAAAGTACAGTCAACGCTTAGGAATGCTTAAATTAACGGTAATTCGCTGTTTGACATGCGAAATGCATAAAAACTTTCCAGAAAGTTGGGAGACGAATTGAAAAGAAATTATTCCATGTTTTGTAGGCAACTGTTCTCAATTTAATTCTCCACTATTTCTGTTGAGTTGGGCAGTTAAACTTTTACGGCAACTGTACTTTTTTTGTGAGTCACTGCCAAGCCAAAAAGTCAACTGCGTTTCGACTGGTTTGCCTGATTTCCATACAATTTCGCTGCGCTTATCTTCCAATGGCAGTTAAGGAATCTCTTTTGAATTCTCTGCCAAGTGGCAACTGTACTTTTCTAGCAGTTCGTTCTCTCGGGCAGGTGTGAACCAGCCGCCAAATTAGCATGTTTAGTGGGCAGTCAAGGTCTTGAAGTCTTTGAGTTTTCTGAGATAAAAATGTTTAGTTTCGCTTACAGAAATCAACACCCCCGACAAATTGGAATACCAATGGTTCCCAGCCAGCGGCGGAGTCTTTGTGTTCAAGGTGCGCTCGCCCAAGGATGCCCACATTGCCTTGAGCCCCAGCGGCCATGAGGACACTCCCATGTTCGAGATTTTCCTGGGCGGCTGGGACAACAGCAAGTCGGTCATCCGCAAGGACCGCCAAAAGCCCGATGTGGTCGAGGTGCCCACTCCCGGCATCCTGAACGCCAACGAGTACCGCGGCTTCTGGATCCGTTGGTACGACAACGTCATCACCGTGGGCCATGACGGCGAGGCTGCGGCCTTCCTGTCCTTCGATGCCGGCCAGCTGTTCCCCGTCAACTTCGTGGGCATTTGCACCGGCTGGGGAGCCAGTGGCTCTTGGCTGCTGGATGGTAAGTTTCACCGTCTCCAAGCTCAACAAATCCTATATGAAATCTCCTTGTAGACTCGGCCCCTTCGGCCCCAGTGATGGGCTTCAACCAGCCCACCGGCAGCGGCCCCGGCTGCTGGGTGCCCGCCGCCAACGGCGAGGTCCCCCCCAGCGCCGTCCAGGCCGGCTTCGACAGCAGCGAGCAGCTCTACATCGCCCGCGCCCGCCACGAGGGCGACCTCATCCCCGGCAAGCTGCATCCCACCCACGGCGTCTGCTATGTGGCCTGGGGCGGCGGCGAGCACGGCCATGGCGAGTACGAGGTCCTGTGCAACGGCGGCGGCCAGTGGGTGCCCGTGGATGACGGCAACATTCCTCCCACTGCCGTGCCTGCCGGGGAGACGGCTGAGGGCGAGCCGCTGTTCATTGGACGGGCCACCCACGACGGCACTATCACCGTGGGCAAGGTGCAGCCTTCCCATGGCTGCTGCTATATTCCTTATGGCGGCGAGGAGCTGGCTTATAAGGAGTTCGAGGTCTACGTGGCCTAAGCAGGCTCTCCGGGCAGAGAGACTCCCGCACCCGCACTGAATCGAGAATCTTGGACGCTTCGCAGTCAAACTGGCAGCACAAAATTATCGGATTATCATTTATTGTAATTTATTCTTATCCGATTTTCCATTGTATCGAATCTCAATATCGAATCGTTCATTTGTAGTACTCAATTTTGATTGTTTTTATTGAAAGCCTTGCGTTCCGTTTAACGAGCAAATAAAACACAAAACGGTCAAAACAAACCGAAGAGGGATTGAAGAAGGGGACATGAGGTGGAATTCCTTATTTCAGGTTAAATAAAGCCTGAAACGAAGCTCCTTTTGGAGGTATCCTAAGTCGAAACGAACCAAACTATTCAGGAAGGAATTCAGTTGGATTTCTATCAGGAAAAATGCTTTTTTTTATCAGCCTAAGAAACTTTCGACAAATTTTACCCTTTACCCTAATTTTACCCTTGGCCTTAAATTAAAGTTTATGTATTAAAATCTATATTTAAAACAGCTTTTTGAGAGCCTGGAAAACTTCTTATTATAACCTTAAAAGAATCATAGAAAATTATATACCGGATTCAGAAAGATAATCCGATTTTTAACCAGTTTGCTCTTAACTCCGAAAAGTGTAAACGATTCCGCAAATAAATTAATCACAAAAAAGAAATAAATATTCTAATCTTCCCCAAACTCCTTTAAGAACTCTTAATTTATTTAGATTTTCCTCCACCATTACCTTGTTTCCGAAACTCCGAAACGAACTTCAGCCCCACACCTAAATCGGATCCCCGGAGACTTATCAGCGGAGCAGATTGTGGCCACCTTCTGGCATATTTATGTCTCCACTTCGGCTGCACGCCAGAGACGCACTTTCCTAATCAGTTTTGAGAAGAAGGGGTGGGGGTGTTTTTGTGTCCGAAATTCGTACGATCACTCAGCTGGTGGATGGGAGTCCATTCATGAAAGGAGCGTGGCTGGGAAGTGCAAACCATCGAACCAATCACTTCGCCGGCTTCCCCTAAAAATAAATCTGGAGAGGGCTGTAAATCTTCGGAGTGCTCAAAATTCGTACTCCTTATCTCGACTGTAAGTTCGGAAGGCTTTTCTTGTCATGGGTAATTTGGCTGGGAATTCAAGATTGATATCAGGAACTAATTGCAGGGAAAGTAAATTGAAAATTTAAGAGAATTTCTTTAACTGAAAGTATCAAATTACTCCGAAAGTTGGAAAAGAAACAAAACATTATATTAAAAACGATCGAAGACCTGAGAGGTCCTGAATCCCTAAGATTGTCTGTGGCTCTTGATCCCTTTGATTGATGGGAATCACTCCGACCTGAAGATAAAGAATCAGGCAAAAGCATAAATCAGAAAAGTGGCTTTCTTTTCCGAAATCTGCCATGTCCGAAATTTGATTTACCCCCCAGAAAGTCAGCTATTTTCGGACGGACCGCCATTCAATTTGAATCTAATCACAGATCAGATTGCAGTCCCAGCCACGCTCCGATGTTTTGGTGTCGTCTGGAGGGAAAATGATCCATAATATTCCTCCCCCTCCCCCCACTCAAGACAAGACCAGTGGAGTCATAAATATGCCAGACGGTGGCCACAATCTGCTCCGCTGATAAGACTCCGACGGAGTATAAAAGCGGAGCAGTGGGCGATTCGGAGTATAGTCTCTCGACTTGAGTGGAGAATGGGAAAACTTTTGGCTTTGATTGTGGTCCTGTGCGTGGGCCAGGTGATCAGTGCGGAGCGTAAGTAAAAACACTCCGAATTTAGATCCTTTTTTTACCCCCTCCCCCCCTCCCAGGCATTGTGAACTGCTATTGGGGAACCTGGGCGAATTACCGGGCCGGCAATGGCAAGTTTGATGTGTCGAACATCGATCCGAATTTGTGCACGCATCTGAGTTACTCGTTCTTCGGAATCGACAACAATGGCAACATCAACTCCCTGGACACCTGGCTGGACTTTGACTTGGGCTTCATCCGCCAGGCCATCGCCCTGAAGCAGCGCAACCCCCGCCTCAAGGTCCTGGCTGTGGTTGGCGGCTGGAACGAGGGCTCCATCAAATACTCGAACATGGCCGGCGACTGGTCCAAGCGCCAGACCTTCATCTCCTCCGCCCTGAACCTGCTGCGCCAGCACGGCTTCGACGGCCTCGACCTCGACTGGGAGTACCCCGCCCAGCGCGGCGGCAACTGGAACGACCGCGCCAACTTTGTCACCCTCCTCCGGGAGCTCAAGGAAGCGTAAGTCCAAAAACTCCCATTGGTTAATCCTCCAACTGACGAGGGTCCTTCCAGCTTCGCTCCCTACCGCTATGAGCTGGGCATTGCCGTGGGCGCTGGCGAGTCCCTGGCCAGTCAGTCCTACGAGATCGCCAACATCGCCAAGCACGTGGACTTCATCAACGTGATGACCTACGACTTCGCCATGGCCTCCGACGGCCGCACCGGCTTCAATGCCCCCCAGTGGGCCGTCGAGAGCGCCATCAACTACTGGCTGGCCCAGGGTGCTCCTGCCAGCAAACTGGTCCTCGGCGTCGGCACCTACGGCCGCTCCTTCCAGCTCTCCGATGCCTCCCAGAACTGGCCCGGCGCCCCGTGCCGCGGCGTCGGCAACGGCGGCCCCTACACCGGCGAGGGCGGCTACCTGGGCTACAATGAGATCTGCCTGAACAACTGGCACACCGTCTTCGACCAGAACAACGCCGCCCCCTATGCCTTCTCCGGGGACCAGTGGGTGAGCTTCGACAATGTCCTCAGTGTCCAGTGGAAGATGGACTTCGCCCTGCGCATGAACCTGGGTGGAGCCATGGTCTGGTCTCTGGAGACCGACGACTACCGTGGTCAGTGCGGCGAGAGCTACCCGCTCCTCAAGGCCATCAACCGCAAGCTGCGCTGGTAAAGGAACAGGACCTTCAGCAGATCCAGCAAACCAATTTGACAAATAAAAAAGCAACGAACTGAACTTTTCTGTATTTCAATTTGAAGATATTTTTATATATTCTAATCTCAAATGGGCTGAGGACTCAAATCAAATCTTGGAAGCGCCTGAAAATCGTTTCGGAGTTTCGGAAACTCGCCAATCAATGGAAGTTGTAGGAGGAAAATATAAATGGATTTGTCGTCCATGTTTTGTTAATTTTTTTGAGGAACCACACTGTTAAAATGGTCGGGGAAGATTAATTGCTATATATTTTCCTTATTTGTAACGAATTTGTTGTTAATTTCGGAGTTGCTGCTGAGTTGCTGACTCGTGAATGATTTTCGGAGTGGCGAGCAAAACAGCCGAAGAGGAGTCTGAATTTTGGTGGGATTATGGTAAATGATTTCGGTTTTTGTTTAAGAGGAGGATTAATTGCAATATATATTCCTGATTTGTAAGGAATTTGTGGATATCTTTGGAATTGCTGCTGAGTTGCCGGCTTGTAAATAATTTTCGGAGTGGCGACTAAAACAGCCGACGAGGAGTCTAAACTTAAATGAGATAATAAAGATAAAATTAATATGTTTTAATAGTCTTAAAAATATGAAATTATTATATTAATAAATTAAAGACAATAAAGAGATAAATAAATGTATAATTTCATAATAAAAAGGCTTTATTAAAAATTGATAAATTTATTCATTTAAAAATCTAAATTAGTCTCTCTAATACTTGTTCCCAATAAATTTAAACTCATATAACTCCAAGGCGGCTTTCCTAAACTTTGATTTGTCTGCCCAACAAATTCGGAGTAATTTTCTAAAGAACAGCAAGTTACCCCCGATGATTTGTAAAGTTCCGATTGTGTAAAAAAGTGAATAAGTTTCCTAGGTTTGTTTTTATGTGGAAATTAGGAAAACTGCGTAAATGGAATTCCGAAACTCGCGTTATCGGCAGCGATAACTTTGTGTCCACATGAGTTCCACGCGTGGA
>JBAMCP010000420.1:0-54834 GCA_037075105.1 Lissocephala sabroskyi | reverse complement strand
TATATCTTTATTTGTTGCATGTGCGTTGATTTCTGATTGTTTCGCATTTCATTTGATGTGCCACGCCCACCGCCCCTACAGCACTGCCTCTCCGCCCAACCAAAAATGAAATGCCATTTAAAAATGCCAAACGCTTAAATGGCCGTCAGCTGGCCCGAAATGCAAATGCAATGAAAGAGGCGCAGCCCTCAACCGCCTGGCGGTTAGAAAAAAAGAGGAAGCAGATTCCTTAAATATCGACTGGAAGATACGCTGCATTGGGTTCCCTGAAGAGTCTATGAAGCATAAAGACAACTGTAGAGATCTAAGAAGGCCGAAATAGTTGGTTTCCTGGTTGGGATCCTCTTCAACATTTTGACAGATTATTTCTACTTTAACACCGATTAAACGTAAAGTATCCAACAAATATGGAAGTTACAGTGGAGCTTTCCCGATTGTGATATACCCTGTATCTTTGAGTATATTTTCCTTTTATTATTTCTATTTTACTTCAGTTTGTTCAGGGAATTGAAATTGGAGAGCCGCTTGTAAAGATTGACTGACCGATCAAGACTGAAGGTGGAGGATTCTTTTTGTTACTAAACTGAGAAGAGAGTCAGGTTCTAGGAAAAGTTAAAGAAAACAAGAGAACCAAAATTCTTCTTAAAGTCCAAATTCATCTTTCCGCATTCCAATTCAGCTAATATGCCCTCTCTCAGTTTGCTGGACTGGAGCAAAGGAGTTGTCAGTGTCACTTGAAGGCAGCAATTGAATCATTTTGAATGCCACTGAAAATCCGCCAAAGGCATTTGAATTGCTCGAATGTTTGTGTGTCTATCCGCAAAATCAGGGTAAAAGTCGCTCTTAACTATTTGCAATTCAAGTCCCCGAAGACCCAGTGCCACGCCCCCGCCCACCCACACACACATGCACATCCGGTGGCGGAAGTTTCATATGCAAAACTCAGCCGACTCCGACGATGGCTGTGCGGTTGCCTGCCAACAAATCCGGCAATGAATACATTTGCCTTGCCACCCAAAAAAAGAAGTAAAGAAAATGCGACGAGGCCCGTGCATTCCACTAGCTAACTGTTGCTCAAAGTCCTTTGACAAATGACTGCCGGCAGCTCCTGGGAGTCGCAGAGCCGCCGAGTACCTGGGAACCGTCGTAGTCTCGGTGGGCGTGTTGGTTCATTTTCGTGCAATTTTTCTGTCTCAAACGAAACGCAGAGAAAGGAGCTCATAAATTGCAGTTACTTTAAGAAGTTTTGGTGCATTTGCGATATAAACAAGAAGCTTCTGGTTGAGTTGCTTATCACAACAAAAGTTGAGGAAAAAGGAAAAGTTGAAAATTCCCGACTGATTCGTCTACGCGTCTCTGCACTTCAAAGTACTTCAAATCAATTTTCCTCACTTATTTTTTCATAAACCCCGGGAAGGCAACCGTCGCTGTCGCTGGCAAAAAAAATGTCGGCCCGAAAAGTTCAATTTTTGAAAAATATTTGCAAATTTCATTCACTGCGCTCGTCCATTCAAATTTCCTGCATTTACGTGGCCCGTCCGTCGCCGGCCCAAAAGAATGAAATAAATGGACAAAATAGCAAGCCAACCAGCCAGCCAGTCATTGGGTCTGTCGGTGGAGGGTCCTTGAGTCGCTCGGTCCAGCAGCAGCAGGACCTTTTGTTATATTGAGAAGGCAGCAAGAAATTGCGCTAAGATGCTTATCCTTTTTTTTTTTTGGCCACTGCCAAGGCTACCGACTGAAGGGGTGGGCAAGGAGTTGAGGGCCCTGCCGGTCGTCGTTGGTAAAAATGCTCCATTATTATTTTTATTACTTATTTGCTTTTAATACTTCACAGCGTAGAAACGATGGCCTCCCCGGCGAACCGAAAGGCATCCAATCTCAAAGCGGATGTCGTCTACTTTGCATTTTGAGCCGGTTCTACTTATATGCTTCCTGCTGTTGCCAGCCCCCCCAACCATATCCTCTATCACTTTGGCATATTTTAAACGGCGACCCAACCTCCGCCTCAAAAAAAAAAATGATTATAGATACTCGTTCTGGTCTGTGGATTGCCGGCATCGTCGTGGACCCGCCTCGCTTATTGAACCTCGCATTGTCCATAAAAAAATTGCGGAAATTCCTTGGCCAACGTTTTCGATGGATTTCGGATTCAGATGCCCGCTGGCCCCCGGCCCGCCTCGTCTGTGTTTATGTTAAAAATTTGTCTACTGTCTTTAGAGAATCTCCTGAGTGGGGGCGAGCTTTGTTATTCCTTGGGCTTAAGTAGTTTTGGCTATTTTTCATACTTTTAGCTTGTAATCACTGTCAATGGCGATGGGGATTTCGATTTATTTCTGGCGGGCCACTTAAGACTCCAAAGCTACTTACTCAAGTCAAAGGCAAGGAATAAAATTATTAACGTACCTGAAACGACAAGAAAGGAAATAAATTAGTTAAATTTGCTCAATTGATTTCTAATTTGGGAAGCCTATTAAACTGGCCCCTAAATCAAAGCAAATTGATGGTCAGCCAGCAAATCAGTGGACTTGAAACATTCAATTTACCCCAAGCCTGCGCCTCAAATAAAAAGGAATGGGCTGGACGAACTATGCCGTCGGAGGAGGCATGCGAAGGAAGTGGATTTTAATAACAGCCAAAGTTCAATTGGCATTTCAATATTGTCTTTGACCTTAGCCTTTTATCTGGCATGGCTGGCATTGCTCGAATTGTAGAGGCGTCGCCCAAACGACCTCGAGACGGGGGCGCCAACTTTGGTAGTTTCTGGCCAGGACTGCCTGTCCTGTCCGCCTCCTTGGCTGGCTGGTATTATGAGTGTTGCTGGTATTCCAGCGATTTTCAGTTTTCTTATTAAATATTCTAGAAATGTTTCGGAATCCAATGATTGTGCAATGGCATGTGCGCGTGAGGCGTTGCGAGCGGGGAACGACTTCCACTGGCTGTGCCGGCGCGCCCATCGAATGTTGTTTGTCATTTTAAGGCAACTGAGTCCTGGGTAACTAGTGAGGTGGAACTGCCAGCCACCGTACAGCGTACAGCAAGACGACCGTCTCCGGGACAACAACAAAGTGAAAATGAAATGACTCGGAACGAATGGCAAGGCAAGCGTTTATATAGGAGGACGAGGACCAGGCAGTTTGAGGGCGGGTCCTTGTGCCTTTCGTCAGCCAATGAAGCATAATATAATTGCTGGTACGCGGCCATTGCAGGATTGAATAATGAAAGAAACAGAAAAAAAATTAAAGCGCAGTTTTTGGGGCCAACCACAATCTCTGATTCGGGGCGGCAGTCAGAGTTCATTTCGGGCAGTGAATTTGCGGCGAGGCCAAAAAATTACAGACTCATTTAACCGTGCAAATAAACAAAGTTCTCGCGAAATTCCATATATGCATATATTGTGTATACGCAGCCCGGCAAATCAGCACATTTAATGCATGAACAAACAATGCAACCGATAAAATAGCCGCACATATTCCGCCCGCTTCCTGGCCGCTCAGCTCACTCACCGGTCGGTTGGTCGGTCAGGCATTCCGGGCCAGCCAACATGGCAACTAATTCCGTCAAAAATTACAAAATGCGGTTTGTCAGTCGCTCGCACAAAAAAAATCTCAAAATAATACTTCAACACAACAAACAAAAAAATGTGCATTTGAAACCCACTGATTTTCAATGAAAACAAGGGCGGCAGGTGGGACGGCCGGTTGGCTTCGATAATCGAAAAGAATGCAAAGAGAATAAAATTTAATACAAGGCTCCAATTCTTTAAAATTATTTTTCAAGTCATTTGAAAGTTCCTGTGAGTCTCGGAGCCCAACAAGAAATTAAATCTAAAGAACGAACCAATAAATTTGAATATTTAAGGAATTTTTAGAGAAGTCGCTTTAAAATTTTTGAAGGTATATAGTAAATATCTTTATAATATTTTTGAATATTTTTCTGAACTCTTTAAAAATTCTAGGTCCACTGAAAATATTGAAAACCCCTTTAATTATGATTCAGGTAATTTTAATTACAGCTCTAAAATATTTAAATTCATTAAATATATTTTTTTCCAGAACCCGTAAAATCTTTTTAAAATATTGTTAACTCTTGTAATAGCTTTCTAAAACTCTAAAATTAAATTAAATATTTTATTTAGCGTTTTGGTTTTTTATTTTAGAAATTCTTTGCTTTGTCATTTGCTGGTTTTGTTGACCAAAGCGGAAATCACGCATATTGCGGTTTCTGTTGTTGGCATCCCTCGGCGACAGTTCCTGCCACCAAGTCCACACGACTGTGCGTTTGTGTGTGTTACAAAGTTATTTACTTGATTAAAAATTAATAATGGCTAGCGAATTTCGCTAGAAGCGCAAAACAATAAAAATTAAAAAAAAATATTCAACTATGCAACGCGTTGCCGATCCGACGCTGAACGCTTGGCAGCTTTACACTCGGATGCAATTTAATATTTTAAATATGTCAATTAAAAGTGCGGCCAGCTAGGAGCGGGTGAAAGGGGCACAGGAAAGCGGGACAATTGGTGACAAGCCGGCAACAGCGATACTTTTGGGGCCGCCGCACGGCAGTGTCACCGTTTTAATAATAAATTATAAATTGCCTGCGACATAAATTTAACTAACAGCCCAGCGATTGTGCGAAAATGCAACAAAATATTTATTCATTAGTTGATAAATGGCTCGAAACGTTGGCTAATTTCTGCATGGCTTTCATAAAATCACTGACATTCCACCCAAAGATCAGAGGCGGGCGGGAAGATGGCCGACAAGCGGACGAGACTAAGCGGGCTGGAAGGCAATTGAAAAACTCGCTTGATAAATAATTTTTCATAACTTAAAGTGGGTTTCATAATTTCGAGAAGGGAAGAGGCCATTTGCTTGGTTTTGGGATCCCTTAAAAGTACGAAAAAAGAAAAATCCGTCATGCAGGGCGTATGAACAAACATTTTTTGATCTTCTTCATTTCAACAGACAAGTTCAATCTCGCCCGTTTCCCCATTTGGCCTTTGGACCCTCTGATCACTTGTCCGTCACCTGGCTTCTCCGTCCGGTCGACTGACTCTCTCACTTTCCATTTAACAACTGTTCTTAAGTGTCAATTTGTCTATCCATCTTTCTGTCCATTTAACTGCTTTACTGCCCACCGGTCTACCGGATTAGAAAGCCTCTTGAAATCTGCAGGCAGATTAGATCAAATAAGAGCCAACTAAGGATCGGAGGATAGGGAATGCCGGCCTGGTGATGACGACTTTTACTCCTTGACTTGTTAAAGTTGAAATTCTGCATTTGCTAAATTATAATTCGTTGAGTTTAGTGCACTGTCTGTGCGAGGATAAACTTAAATGAGATTAGGACCACAATCGGTTCAGTCATAGACGCTTTGCGTGTAAAGCACTCGAAATGGAAAATAACGAACTTAAAAGAAAATACGTAGCATAAAAACGGGAAAAACTCCTATCCTCCCTGCCCCCCAGGCGGACACAAAAAGGCACTCGTCACTCGTCAGAGTCATCGTCATCCTCGTCGTCGTCGTCCTTGTCGCCGTCGCCGATGCTGGCGTCGTCATCAAGGCGCGCAGTTTAAACGACTTAAGCGCCAAGGAAATCATCATTAAAGACTTGGAAAGTAGGCGTCGGCATGCACTCAGTGGGCGTGGGCGGTTCAAGTCCTACAATCTCAATCCTTGGCCCGGCCACCCTGAATCCGGGTGTGGGCTCTGTTTGGGGGCGGCAACTGCAATCGACAATGCTGGTTATGTCAAGTGTAGGTCGTTGGTCGGGTCGACTCGACTCGACTCGAGTTGAGTTGCTTGAGTTGCTGGGCCCCCATTGTCCTTGTTGTTGTGGAAGCCTCGTCTTCTTTGGGGGCGCAGCGTGCACTTAAGTAAATAAAGTCGAAATGAAATGCCCGAGCACAAGTGCATTTGGCTGTTGGCTGACATCGATCTGCCCTCACCACCAAACAGCCGCCCATCCTTCGCATCCTCCTGCCAGGCCATTGAATGTCATGGAACTACAAAGCTTTAATACCGTGTCGGCATTTGTGTTCCAGCTGCCCGAGCCGCGCGTGTTTTTTTCCACCGTTTTAATTAACATGCAAATCCAGTCGAAATGCTAATTTATGCTCGAAAGGATATATGAAATAAACAGCAACTCAAACGGCCAGGTGAGCTGGCTATCAACTCCAGCTGGCATCAGCCAACAGTCACGGCCAGTTCAATAGGGAAGCCCATTCAAAGGATTGCGGGTAATGAAAGGCGACTTTAATCAGAATGGCAAAGCGATCCGCTGTCAAAGGACGAATTGTCATTGGAGGTTGACGGAGGGCCAGGGAATTTGTTTGGGTGGAAGGTCAAAGACTTTGAAAATTTTAAAGAGGTTCCAAAGATGAGAAAAAGCGAAAGACAACAAATAGAAAAAATAACGCCGAATAACGTTAGAACAGAAAATGTTTTCCGGATTAAAAACTTGAAGGTTTGGGATTTAAATTAAGCTCAGAATATTTAAGGAAGAAATTTGAATATTAGCAAATTACCAAATGAATTTATTCAATTTGAAAATCAGGTTCCTAAAAAGGTATTTCCGGAAAGAAAGAAAGAAATTGAAAATCAAAGGAATAGAAATTTTTCTTTCTTTCTTTAAGTCCCGCAGGAGAGCTGAAACCTATGAAAGCCTTGATAAATTGTCCAATAAATTCCCCAAGATCCTGGCTGGTTTATCCCTTCTGTCCCCATTGAACTGCCCTCGACTGTGTCCGTTTGATTAAAATAAAAAAAAAAATAAATATATTTATAATTATTTGTTCTTTAAATGTGGGTGTATTTTTGGGTGCGCAATAATTAACCTTTTTGGAGTAAATCAGTGAAACGCACGACAGGATTAAAATTATTATTCTGCTTATTTTTATGTAATTAATTTTTTTCTGGTTTTTCCGCGCAAAAAAGGCCAGAAGGCAAAAATGAATTATACAATAATAAAATGAAAAATTATACGCCATAAAATTGATTATATTTAAAAAATAAATATCTCTCATTGCCTGATTGAATGACGATTAAAATTTTAATGAGAACTTTGACGACTGCCACACCCCCCACGCCCCCATCCATCAACCAAGTCAATTGCGTCGATTTATCAACTCCGCCGATGGCCTCGCGTCCAAGTCCAAGTCCAGTCAAGTCGAGTCAAGTCAATTTGGTAAAAATTGAAACACCTGCTTGATTTCACGGTTGGATTAACTTCTCCGACGGTAGCTTCTGATTGTGGCCATGTGTTGGCAATTTGGCCGACAAGCTTCGTTGTTGGCCGGACGCCTGGAACTTTGTCTTGGTAAACACTTCACGTTGAGACGCGAGTGCGCGTTGGTTTGCCCAGATTGTTGGCATTTGATAAGACTGCCAGACAAAGAAACCTCGACTAGTCTACAGAGAAAAAGAAGGCGAAAGAAAAACCGCAGTTGATGGCAATTTGTCTTTTTTGTTTGCCCGAATTCCAGCGGCATTCAAATGGCCAACACTTTAAGTTGGGCCCCAGACATAATTATGGTTAAATGGCCAACAATAACTATCAACATTAACCAGGGGACTATGTGAGTCCTTAAGCCATCCAAAGGCTAAAGACATGGTAATTAAAGTCCCTCACGCACACACGCACGAGTCCTTGGATCAGAGAGAAGGACAGTGAACCGTTCTGATATCCTGTACTCTAAGATTCGGGAAAGTCTTGACGGGGCTTTTCGGCTGGAAAAGAAATTGAGGTCGCCTTCAATCTTGGAAAGCAGTAGAGCTCTGGAGGGCATTCAAGCTTCGTTGCTGGTGGGGAGACCTCAATTCACTTGTTTTAAATGCTTTTAATTGTTGTGTCAACACGCACACACACTGCCACACTCAGGCACACACGCACTTTCCAAAAGGACACTTGCAGGCAAAGCCCGGCGGTTTGTGTGTTTGCCAAACCGCCTCATTGCAAGGCCTTTAAGTTTGTTTGCCAGTAAAGCTAATGAGCTTTGCCATTACACACCCACACACACTCGCAGCGTGGCAGCGCAGTTTGTTTGCGGCCGTGTCATTAACAGCAGGCGCCGCCGGTTCAAGGCCCCAAATGAGGCGGCTGCAAAAGTTATTAGGAACAACAACAACACCAGCAAAGGCATCGAAAGCATAAGTAAGTGATACATGTGGATTTGCTAGGCAAACACACACACACGTGTACGTTGAGATGAAGAAAACTTTTCGGCCACACGTAGCATACATTTTGGGGCTGTGGTAAAAAGTTGAGGTTGCCACTTGCATGTGGAAAATTTAGAAACAAATATTAACTCATTTCGGTTAGAGTGGCGAATTTCATGGGAACTGCAGCGTTGGCATCGGAGGTGAGAAAAGAGAACCAACCGCTTTGAGGTGGCATAAAATAATTGAGTTTAATTGCCCTCAAAAAAGCAGCACTGAAGCGGCTAAAGTTGAAGGCTCGGCTATAGAATAATTAAGTTCAGCTTATTCAAATTATTCTGCAAATAATGACTTGTTTTTGGACTTCAGACATTCGTTTTGGTTTCTTCAAATTTAATTATTCAAACTTCATTCATTTTCCTCTTGTATTCGCTTAGAGTTTTTGTTTTAAATGGAAGTTCATAAAATTAAAAAAAACTCTTCAAAAGGAAAGTCAAAGAATCGAATATAATTGATTTCCAGCACTTGGGTATTTTTTTTTGGATTTTATTTAATATATTAAAAAATTCTTTCAAGCCTAGAGAAATTGTATTTTCAGTAATTTAAATTTCTTCTTGTTTAATACAGAGAATTACTCAAGTTATTTTATTATAATATCAAAATACATTCCCAAAAGACTTAGAAAAATTTAATTTTGGATGTTTTATAGTTTAATTCATTTTTATTTTTTTCTTTGTTTATTTTATCATCTTCTGAATTGATTTATTTTCCAACTATTTCCTAAGTTCCTTGAGCCTTTGTGTTACGTTTAATTTTTTTATACTTTTATTTTTATACCGCGAGTTTGTGTTTTTTAATGTTAATTAATTTTTGCAATTAAATATGCATTTATGGCTTTGACCAATGCAAATAAATAAATACAAACAGGCCTGAAATTTACGAGCCACGCCCGTCCCCACCCCCCAGACGTCACCTCCTCGTCCTTCCCAGCCCTCTCCAGTGTTGTCTGCTTGGCTTATTTATTTGCATATTCGCGAGTGAGTGTGCGTGGATCGGGGATATTTTAGCTGGCGGGCGTGTTGACACATGTGTTTGAAATGTAAATATGAATAATATACCAAAAATATTTCAAATAAATATTAATGGCTTGGCGGAGCGTAAATAATTTTCATGTAATTAAACAAAAACAGCTAATTATTTTTGATTTTTAATTAATGTGCGCGACATCGCGTCCATCGCCGCTGCCGCCGTCGCCGTCGCCGCAAGCAAAGAGGCGCGCAAATCCATTAAAACTAAAAGCAATTGGCAAATAGCTGGCCGAAAAAAAAGGAAAACATAAATTAAGCCTACAAAAATTGCCATCAACTGAAATTTCGATGATGCCTGGCGCAGAGGCGGGGACAGTTTCAAATTTATTTCGCCCGGCTAATTGGCCACCCAATATGGCCAAGTCCATTGTTGGCCAAGCGGGACAATTAAATGCGGCCGGGCCGGTCCGGGCAGGAAGATTGAAATTTTGAAGGCTTTAAAATTAACTCGGCAAATTAGCATTTAAATTTGCAGTTGAGTTCTTTCAAATCAACTGGGCGTCTGGACGGCGGTGCTGCACTTACACAAATATGAAATATCCCATCAATTTGGCCGTGATTGGCAATTATAAAATGCAAAATACAAACATCGCCCCTTCCCCCTTTCCACGCTTGGCAAATGACCATGTAAAATTGCATTTGGAATCGCCGAATGCCCAATGATTAAAATGCATATAAGTAGCAAATGGCACCTCATCAATTCGAGGCCGAGCGAAAAAAGTAAACTAGAAAATGGGAATTATTTTCATCTGTTTTTTTTTTTGCATTTCATTTCGTTGCAATTGGCATAAATAAATGCCAAATTACATTAGTCTTCTTGTTATTGCCCGCCGATTGTTTCCGCCTGCCTGGAGAATCAGACGGGCCATTGAGCCGAATGTCAGCTAATTACCTTGGAATCGGCAGATTCAATGAAGCAGATTCCAAAAGAGTCCCTAAGTGAGATAATAAAAGAGTCTTTCTTTTAGGCAAAGAAGTGGAGTAGAAGGTTTGAGGAAGATGATTGAAGTTATAGAAAATTTTTTAACTAATTTGAAGACTGAATTCCTTGATGAGGAAAGAAATGCAAGGGACGTTTCTCTGGAGTTGCAGAGGAAAAAGCTCAATCAGCTGAGGAAATTCAGGCCGACAGCTTCCATCGGCCCTGTTACTCAGTCGCCCAATTGAAATTCCCACAACTACCCAATTTGAATTTAAGTTTTCCTTTTATTTTATTTATGAATTTATGCTTAAATTGGGCCGTCATAATTCTCCTTCCACTGGCTGTTCTCGGTTCTTTTCCCTGCCAATTCTGATGCCACTTCAAAGCTCTGTTTGTTCCAATTTCTTGCCTATTTAAAGACAACAGGAGCCTCCAAAAGGTGTAAATAGTTTCTGACATTTGTTGCTGTTCCCTGAGGCTTATTTACATTTAGGTTGAGTGCATTTCCTGCTTGGATGCAGATCCCTACTCTTTGGTGATGCCATTAATCAAGGTGATCCGCTGTTCTTGAATTTAATCTTGGCCGTTTCAGGAAAACAAAGCCGGGCTGATTGTTTATTTAGTCTACTTTTAGAAATTAAATGAAAAAACCAGATGAAGGCTGCCGGAGGCGGCAAATTTGAGTAATTGTTTGGGGCCAGTGTTCGGGGTTATGTCAGTGGACATCATAAATCATGGGGCATAGTTGCAAACCCCATTAAAATGTAAAATTAAACCCAAGACAAAACACGCCGAGCAGCGAGCGTCATTTTTTGTCCTGGCCAACGGAGACAACCTGGCCCACTTCTAGGCTCGCAAATTGCACGGCCAGGTGGGGGAGGCGTGTGTGTGTGTGTTTATGATAAAATAGCAACAATCGCCATTAGTGTCGCCCAACATCATCAATCATCGAATGGGTGGGGGGACCCAGGACCTGGCCAAGGTATCTTTCTTCTGGCCATTGTTTGGCCAAGGCACGCAAGGGGGAGGGGCGGGCAG
Organism: Lissocephala sabroskyi; assembly: GCA_037075105.1. Taxonomy (NCBI): domain Eukaryota; kingdom Metazoa; phylum Arthropoda; class Insecta; order Diptera; family Drosophilidae; genus Lissocephala; species Lissocephala sabroskyi. The sequence continues at coordinate 43,626 of JBAMCP010000420.1, read as the reverse complement.
TGTCAGTTTAAAGCGCTTTTAAGTGAATCTAGGATAGAGCAGGTGGTGGGGGGAATTGGGGTTTTTGTCTTTACATCGGTCGTTGTGGTCATGCGGGGTGGGGGCTCTGTCATTGTCAGCTGTCGTGGGCTGGATTCCCCTGCCTTGTCCTGGCTAATATTTTCATGTTCAAGATGTTTGATCTGGTCTGAAATTTATATATTGTTTGTGAGGCTTTTCTTTGTTCAGTCGCTTAAGTTGTAAGTCTTTGGCTGACAGGTGTTAATGATGTGTCCTCACCCAGGAACTTTCTATTTTACTTTTTATTCACAAGAGTTTCCGTTGTTCTTAAAATCGGTCAAGCGGTTGGGGATCATTCCCTTAAATTCCTTCCGATTGGCTGATTGAGACTTTTATTGTTTCGTTTTCGCTGTCATCATTTATCACTTTCTAATTAAAGCGACTCGCACTTTATTTTGCGAAAACTGCAACATGGCGCGTCATTGAGGTGAACTCGAAAAAGAAGTGGAAAGGGAAAAGTTTGGTAAACAAAATACCAGAGCACTGACACCTCCCAATAGACTGCCGCCTGGCTGACTGTTTTGACTGGGTATCTTTTGGCTAGGACACCGCAGAGGCAACGGCGGGGGCCCGAAAAGTTTCAGGTGCGCTTAAAAAGTCGCTGTAAAGTCGCAAAAATGTTTACTGATATGACGGCGACGGCGGCGGCGCAGCAGACGACGACAAAACACTTGGTAATAACTGCCAGAAAGTTTATATATTTTTTGTTGTTTTTGTTTTTGGCTTTCGGTTTTTGTGTTGGTGAAACTTCAAAAAATATAATTTATGGCCCCATTGGCCGTGGGCATCGATAAGCAAAAGAAAAGTAGCACGAGATACTCAAAATGAAAGTAAGGGGGCGTTGGGGGCTGAAGGATACGGCGACGGGGTGGTAAACACTTATGGGCAAAGTTTGTGCCAACTGACAGACATTGTTGCATACTTTTTCGGGCATGCAAGGCCATTGCAAGTCGTCTGCTTTCTCCTGAGGTGTGTGTGCTGGGCTTAGCCAAGGTTCGCTAATAGAAATAGGAAATGTTTACAAAGTATTTTCATAACTTCCGGCACTGACACCTGACACACACACACACACAGGCACGCACACGGCTGGGTGGAGTGGCGGGCCATAAATAAAGCGAAGTGAAATGCCAGGACGCAAATATTTTCCACCTTGAGACGAAGATAGACGGCGCAAGGGGCCCCCGAAATAATTTGCACGCACCTTAACCCTTTGACGCCCTCGCCGGTGCTTTGTCAGGTCGCCTCCGCGCCGGGCCAAATATGAAAAACATGTAAACTTTGGCCCGGTTGTCCTGTCTGCAAGACGGCTGCTGAGTTTGTTGCCCGGCTGTCTCGGTGTGTGGGGAATTCTTGAAGGTGCAACCGGCAACAGCTTCCTTCTTTCGTTTGCCGTCCTTTTTTTCTGCATAACTAAAAAGCAAACTCATTTCAGCCGCCTGGCCCCGCAGGCTTGGCTGAGTGTTTGGGCGTTGCGTGGGCGTGGCAGATATGTTACTTTTTTACTAGTTGCATGCATGAAATTTAATGGCTTCCACTTTGTCGTCCTTGTTCGTTGCGAACAGAAATTTCAAGCTCTTCTGGCATGTGAATTATGCAGCTGAATTCTGGGCTGTCTTTTGCTTTTAAACAATTCTTTTTCCGTGCCTTTTTGGCCGGCAAAGTTGAACGACACAACGGCAAGTAAGAACTTTTAAAGCCAACTGCTCTGAAAACCACCCTCGGCTAATTTGATTAGGCCAATAAACATAAGTGGGCAATATGAATCCTTCTTCCACCAATTTCATCGCTCGGCTCTGCCCCGAGGGATGAGGCAGTCACCTCAGGCGATTTGCCCATCAATTTTAACCCGCTCGTCGCGGTCGTCGTTTTTCACCTTTGCCGCTGCGGCAAACCCGATGATTTATGATCCGAATATGTCGTCAGATGAATCCTACGCCTTTTTACTTCAGACACCCCCAGAGAGCAGCAACGGCAGCGGCGCAATTGCCGCCAGGCAAAAGGAGGAGGATAAAAAAAAAATGGGAAATTCAAATTGCCAGCTCAAATTTTTTGAAAGGCGGCGACATTTTTGGCAAATTTATGTATTTGTCACATAGCAACGTGGCCGTCATCAGGCAGCAGGCGCAGGCACAGAAGCTTGGCTGGGGCCAGAGGCTGCCGGTAGCAAAATAAAAATGCAGCAACAGCAGACGAGTCGAGGCAGCCAAACAACTGGAAACTTTTTGCGGGCAACATTGTTTTTTGGCCCAGCCAAGTTTGTTGTAATCGCTGTTGTTGTTGCTGGTGGTAATGTTGCTGTTGCTGCCGAGATTGTTGCTGGTTCTTGTTGTTTTTTTGCCGCTGTCTCTGCATATGATTTATTGCATGCAAATGCACAAGGCGTATGCGTTGCTCGGTGGGCAGCCGTCCCCTTCAGCCCGCCTGCCTGGCCGTCCGGTGGGGGTGTCTGTTTCGGTCTCGGGCCGGCATTTTGTTGCAACAAAACGCAAATTTGTCTATTTCGTCAAAACTGCGACAGTCGTTTGGTTACCCCGACGGACGCTGATGCATTTCAGCCTCGGGTTTGGGGTCTGCTGCGGGTGACATTTGACCGCCCCGCCCCTGCCCGACCGACTCGGCCAAAGTTCAACGGGCGCACAAAAACCCAAGACAAATCACACACATTTGCACACCACCAGCAAATTGTGTCTGTGACGGTTTTCGGGCAGCGGCGGGGGAAGCGGTTGGTGGGAGCAAACTATTCCCGCGCGCTATAAATTATGCTACAAATTTTTTCAGGCGGACGCTTTGAAACATTTGCATTCTTTGTGCCGCATAGTTGCAGGCACCGCCGACCCGCACCGCCCACATATTTTTGACCTTGGCTTTAACTTTTCAACGCAGGTTTTGTTTGGTCTCTGAAAGAACAGATGAATTAAAGCGAAGTGGTTGAAGAGGAGGAGAAAAATATTCCCGACTGCCCGACTGATCTTACCAAATGAGCATCAAAATTAACTTCGATTTTGGTGAAACTTTCTAGGAAAAAGGATCTTAAAGTGTGTGAAAAAATATAGCCGATTCAGGGCCCCAGAAAGAGTCTCCCATTTTTGGCAAATGGAGTTCTGTTCCCTTTACTGATTTTAATTTAAAAAGGCCTTCCCGAAAAAAGGCTCGGGACTAAAACAATAAGAAAAGTAAAAGCAAAATAAGTACACCCTGCCCGACGGCGAGGACCACCAAGAAAACAAAGAGAGAAAAAAAGAAAACAAAATGGATACCGGGATACCCGAAAAGAAAGGATTACATTATATGAATGGAAAGTTTGTTTGCCGAAAATCAACAAACAACAAAAAATTGTTTTCTCTGTTTTTTCCCCGCTCCTCCTGACATGTGTGTATGTGTGTGTGTACATTTCATTATAAACAAATACAAACACACTTCCACAAAAATATATTTATCTATGTGTGTGTGTGTAAAAGGACACGCTTCCAAAATTGACGCGACGTCGGCGGCGGTAGTTGCCATACATTTGCCTTTGCCGCTGTTGCTGCCTTTGGTGTTGTCTTTCGGCTTGTTTGTTTGTGCTTTAGTGCGCAAAAAGTAAATTATTTATCTATGTACAAAGAGCTGGGAGAGCCGAGCCCGCCAATCCTTCAGCCCGCCGAAGAAAGTGGAGTCCCCGGACCGGCAAATGTTAAGACAAACAGAAGAGCCACACACCCCGGCACACCCGTTGGGTGAAGGGGCGGAGGGTGCGTACCCCTGATGTCCTTGGCATGGCGGCTTTCAATTAGAAAGCAAGCGAAACGCGCAAAATTAAAAACACGCAGTGAAGGCAAACAGACAGGGAAACCGCTGCATGGTTGGGCGGGAGTCCTTTCCATTTGGTGGGCAATGCCAGGACATTTAATAAAAAACTCAAATAGAAAGTTGCTGTGCTTCCTTAGCCACGAGACCGGAACCAGACTCGCAGTCTCGCGAGGAGTTTGATTTTGGAATGGGAAATCTTTTGGTTTTCTTTTACTTTTTATTTCACTGCAGTTGATTGGGGAGCAGCTCCTAATTAGGTTCGTGTAGTGAAAGAGTTTCAAGATCCCAAGGATGTGGGTGCCGGGCAGAGGCCGGAAATCCTGGGTTGACTCATAAAGAGAGTCGGTTAAGATCAGATATCAAGGCTGGCGGAAACTGTCTTTCTTCTGGGTTTTCCTGTAGACTGAAGCTTTTAATTGAAGTCGAAGGGGTGGACTTGAAAATTATTAAGATAGAGTTTATGTTTCTTTATGTTTTAGGAAATTTGGAGCCGACTTTCTGGGCAACTTTTAGATGAATTTTTATCAAGGAAAAAAGAAAGAAAAAGAAAGAAAAATTGGTCATTTGACTTTAAATTGAAGCCTCTTTAATCTGAGAAACGCTACTGCATTCCGTCGCTGATCAGCGAACCAATTTAATTGTCTTGCCATCGAAAGTGGCTAGTTAGCCGGCCAGTCAGCGTTCTTAAGTGTGTGCAATTACAAGCGATGCGGATAAAGACGAAGCTGCGAATCGCAGCGGCCACTTGAGGTTGCAATTCTCAGTGTGCCGGGTGGGTGACCTCGGCGAGTGAATAAAACCGACCACCGGCCACTTTAAGGCGGACGGGACTGGCGGCCAAGTCGACCAAGTTTCCGGACGGCAGACGCTACAATTACAACTACAAGTTGGCGGCCAAGATAAATACACTTGGGTTGTGCTCCTTTTTTTGCGCTTAAATTGACGCGGCTAATGAAAAAATAAAGGAAGGACAAAAAGAAAAACAAAGCCAGCAGAAGAGCCCAAAAGACGAAAAACGGAAACATATAGAATAGAAATAAAACCGGGCAGTTGGCTGGGGTAGAAGGCAAAGGACCTTGGGTTCGCGTGCTTGCCCTTTTTCAATTTTCATTTTCGCAGCTAAACTGTGAAACAATTTTTAATTAACACTTTTAAGTTGCCCTGTAGTGGCAGAAGCCCGTCCGCCGACTAAGACAACGCGCTGCGGAAATAATAATAAAACAGACAGACCCAGAGAAGCCAAGGATACAGAAGAAAAAGGCTACAAAAAATGAGTAGCTCTCTCTTTCCTCCGTGGCGGGTGGGCATCTGAAGTTTTCGGGCGCAGTGTTTTTTAATTAATTTGGCATTTATTGGAAAAGAAAAGGGTTTCGCCGCCAACGAACGCTCTTTCATTAGCTTAATGCAAGGGGACCTGCGCGGAGCCGCGCGGAGCAGAGGTCAAGTCACATGACACACCTGAGGGTTCAACTTTGACAGGCGACAAGACCAACAACCTCGCCCCGCCGTTGGCCTGGCTACTTAGCCCTTGTCGGCCATTTATCTTCACTGGCGGCGCCCCCGTTTTCTGTTGGTTGCAATATTAATAAAATGCAATTACATTAGTCAGTCTTGTACATTATGAGCTGCACTTTTTATTTAGTGAGTGGGGTGGCGGCTTTGAGGGCGAAATGCTAACAATTTTAATTGCCACGAACCCTGGAGTCTCAGTGTCTGAGCTTTTGCAACATTTAAAATTCTTTTAATTAAATTCCCAGGCAAGCAGGGACCTGCCTGGGTGTGGGTAATTTCAAATTCCAACTTAATTTCAAGGTGGAGCAAGAAACAAAATAAAAACTGCGGGTATCGCGTCCCAATGCATGTGGGTTGGCGGGCGGCTGGCGGGGGTCCCAACACGTTTAAGCTTTTAAAATCGTGCTAAGCAGACAGGAGGAGAGTTCAGTGAGAAGTTCCGGCGGCGGCGACTCTTCGGTGTGTTGGTTAAAGAGCGAAAGTGCAGCGCGGATGGGTTTCTTGGCCGGCAGCAAAGTGGAAAAACAAATTTTAATTGTTATTTATTCGCTGGTAAACTTTGTCAGGATGCTTCCACGGCTAAGTGAGTTCCGTTTGCCAAGGCAACGCCAGTGGACCAAGGAGCTCATTAAATAAATGCACCTTAAAAATTCTTCACCGGCCCCAATAAGTATGCTATGATTTCTTAGCGACAACTTCGCTCGGGAAAATCTTTCAAAGAAAGGCCCCGTATCCCGTTTTAAATTAAAGATGATTCATTTCCACTTTAATGAAGTTCTTGAAGCCGCCGAACCCCTTCCCTCGGCTGAGGGCGTTCGTTTGAAGAGAGTTCTGTGTGAGTCTGTCAACTTTCTTTGCATTCGCCTGTGTCACTCCATTTAATGGCATTTCTTCAAGCGTAAATGTCACCACAACACGAAGCTGAACGAAGGACCAGGAACAGTACACTGAATCCTGCATACTCTTTTCCCCAAATCAGCTCGCGTCCTCTGCCTAACCGACAAGCTCCAGTGTGGCTGGAACTAAGCCAGTCAGAGTGTGAAAAGAAACTCGCGGAGTTTCGACTACTTTCTGCGGATTTCACGCCAGGTCGTCTGGCTGAGGTTCTTTCTCTTTTCGGCTGCCTTTGCCACTTGAGTCGCATTTGTAATTGCACTTCACTCGAAGGTAGACGCGGTCGCCCCGTCTGTCTGCAAAACAATTGGTCGCCCCAACTCTGTGCCGTTGTTTTTATTTTTTCGCCCAGCTAAAACTATGCAATGGCAGCGAGACAAATTGATGGCATGCTTCATTGCTGCCAGAAGCGCCCACCGGCTTCCCACCGCCGTCCATTGGGTTCTGTGCAACTGATGTCTGCAATTAATTATCGAAAGTGGGCGCGGTCGTCAAGTGGGCAAAGTAAGTAAGTGACTGCCGCTGCCTGGCCAACGGCCGTGGATTGCTTGGCTGCAGTTATCTGCGCGTCTGGGTAATCGATGTAAAGAGCGGATATATATTTCGAGGACCCCAACGCCCGCAGCGCGGCAAAATGCAGTGGAATCGAAGGCCAGACTGGCAGCCGCACAGCTGCGACCCCGCGGGCCGTTTTTTTTCCCGGAATTGACGGCAGGTGTAAATAATTGAAAGATAGTTGCTTTGTAATTAAATACAAAAACGTGCGGCGACTGTACCCGCCCGAGTGGCTTAAGCGGCTATTACCCCGTCATATTAGTTTCGGTGGCGGGGAGCAGGCAGTTGCATTAGATAAATAAGCTCACCGGCGGGAGTGGCGGTTGGGAGTTGCACGAGGATTGTGGTCACTTACCTGAAAGAAAGAAGGAAATGGAAACGTTTTAATTAAATACAAAAGGCAGAGATGAGTGTAAGGGAGGTGGGAGTGTGTTTTGTTGGGGGAGCAGCTTAAAGTTCAATGCCCAATGACCTGGAGTCCACTGAAATGTCGCCCACATCCTGGAGTGTTGAAGGCGACAAGAAAATAAAATTCCGCGCGTCGAGACGCCGGCAAAATATTATGACTTCAATTAATCATCATAACAAACAATAAAATGTATTTTATGGAGCGCCCCGGCCCGACTTTGGTGTGTCATGAATGCAAACAGAAAGCGGACGCATGTGAGCGGCATATAAACAAGTGGCAGGGCAAACAATCAAACTGCCCCGCTGGCAATGCTGCCCTGGCCGGGCAATAAAACCTACAGAAAAAAGAAATGAAGGCGGCAGCGAATATGAAGTTCTTGGCTCGCCCCAGGCGGGTGGAAAAACAAATTAAAACATTCCTAAAAGTGCCAGGGCGGCCGCAAGACTCGGACGAATTGCCTGCCAGGCCACAGGAAGCGCTACATGTTGGTCGGGTCGGCGGGCCAGGCCGAGGACAAGGACAGCCTTCCGCCGATCGCCAGGAAGTTGTAAGCGCGCAACGTACGCCGTACGTTGGCCGTTGGGTTAAGAATGCAAACCAAAACAAAAGGCAGTCGGAGGAGCAATGCTGGCAGTGAATTGAGTCGGTCGCTAGGCTCGTTGAACAAAATCAAAAGGACATTCATTTATGGAGTTGGCACGGCCTCCTTGTCTGCCGCTGCTCCTGCAACAGTTGCAAATACAATTTTTGTGCCATTTGTTTGCCCGTTGCCGGGGTCCTTGGTTTTGTGGCATGAAATATGAAAGACTTGCAGAGCGAGTCGCCCACCGCCGGCCGGCCGTCGTGGAAAAAACTGTTGCATACCAAACGGCGCACCGTTGCTCATTTTATGGCTGGGCTGGCTCGGCTCGTCCTGGGCGTTCGCCTGGCTGCGCATTGTTTGAATGCCCGTGCAAAAAAACCAAAAAAAAGGCAAGGAAAGCAGAAAATCCACACAGACAGAAAAATGATGGAGAGGCCGGCCGGGTTGGGCCGCCCGCCCGACCAGCTGAAAGTTGCGCAAATATTTGTTTAAAAACTTTTAACGTTGAAATGCATTTGCGGTTGAGTGGCAAACGCCCCAAACGCTGATGGAGTTACACGTCCCCACGTCGCCGAAGTACAAATTTTCAGGCGAAGGCCTCCTCCGCCTGTTGCCCACTTAAGCCCCCATCAGGGCTCAGGGCTGAGTGGCTGGGGTGTGGGATTTTTTTTTCGATTGATTTGGTGTCAAAACTCTTTCTCCATCCTTTTTACGAGGTGGTGAGCCTCGGAGTTATGGGCTTTCAGCAAAAGGTTAAAGTTCTTTTGGATTAATTCTGGTCTAGAATTTATCTCTGGTTGCTCTCAACTGCAGTGAAATACTTTCCATTTGCCGCAGAAAGGGTTCAAGGAAAGAGCAATCTTCAGGCTTCAAAGTCCTAAGTGAGGTTAAAAACGGTTTTCAGGACAAAGCCAAAAAGGTTTGAGTAAAAGTGAACAACGTGAAGCGGAGAAGCCTTAAGGAAAAGGAACTTCAAAATCGAATGGTTTTTGTTTTCTACGAGAAGTTGAGAGTTGCAGAGACCACGCTAAAGGACAAGAAGCCCAGAAAGACTCTTCCGGTTTGTAAGAAATCTTCCGCCACGTCTTTGGTTTTTGGCATTTTTTCAGCTGTCGATATAACGAAATCCTTAGATTGATTTGAGCACTGCACATCGGCTTAGTGCAGGGCCACAGTGTGGAAGGCCGGGCCATTATGTCGACCCTTAACTATCGAGGACTTAAACCAGCAGGCAACGTGCCGCATAATAAACGAAGCTTTCCGGCATTAAACGCTCCCCAGCAGCCGCCTAGAGAGCGACCGCCTACCGAAGTGCCCCAAAGACCGAGTGCCAATATTTGCCCGGAATTTAATGTATCAATTAAAAATTATGAAGTTTACTAATATGTAAGAGCACGTTTCGGTCCAAGGACCCAAAACCAAGCACAGCCCCGCCCAGATACGCCCGCATTAGCGCACACCGCTTCGAAGGACGTCAGGACGCTGTCTCCGTCTCGCTCGCGCTCTCTTTTATTTTACAATAACAAAGCGAGAGGCAAAGGCGGCAAAAAACTGGATGAAGCGGGGCAAGGGTAAGGCCTCTGAAATGGCCTGGCTTCGGCTGGGCCCGGTTCGACCCTGTTGGTTCGGTTGAGTTCAGTTCAGTTCGCTTGTGTTTACCCAGGGATATTGCTGTGCATATTGAAAAGCAACAGCCGGGCCAGGCCGGGCCCGGGACAGCGGCGCTTGAGAGCGGCATTAATGCCGGGCTCCATGGTTATGGTCAAGGTACTGAAGTTTCCTTTCCTGGCCAGGCCTGCTGCTGCCACGTTTACGCCTGTAAGCAATTATCCCGCATGCGAGTGTGTGTGGAATTATCGTCAGTGGCAGGACTTGCATCTTAATGGAAATGGATTCAACGGCAATTAACATAAGCAAATATATACAATGGGATAGGTTGGCCGGCTTTCTTCCCCTCCTCATCGGACGTGCTAGGCGTTTGCGGCAAGCAAGATAACTGCAGTCGCCCCTTGCCCGCCCCTCATCGTACGCCCGTGTGTGTGTCGAGTGAAAGGTCGACCGGATCCGGCTTTGGCTCTGGTCCGAGGTGTAATGGCGTTATCATAAGGTGGGCGTTATTGCGGCCTGGCCCAGTCATTTTGCTATTTTTAGGCGTCTCTGTAAGCCCCTTTATTTTTTAGAAAAGAAAAATGGCTCTTTTAATTTAAATGCAAACAGGAACGACCCTCAGATCAGAAGGCGGGGTTGGGATTTATGTGATAATCGTTTAAGTGAAAATTTAATTGCATACTTTAGGCGATTGCCGGAGTCGGCAGGTGTGGCCGCAAAATTTATGGAAAGTTGGCTCTGAAACGGCCCTAAAGTTCTGCATTTGCAGCAGGAAAGTAGGCAATAAATTCACGACACATTCCCGTAGCTTGCCATGCGTTTGTCGTGTGGAACGAGCAGCTTAAGTGGCATTAGCGTCCTGAGCCGCCGTGCAACATTCGCTGGCCAAATATTTGTAATTACTTAATATGCTAATAATCCGACGTAAAGATTGCCCAGCCCGACGGCCACTCGCATGTTCTCACAATTAGATACATCAGAGGAATTATTTCTCTCCCCGCTTCGCTTCGTTTTATAAAAAAATTGTTTCCGAAGCTTTTGTTGCAGGTTATTAATTCATTATTAATATTTACTTAGGTCAACCCGGAGGGGGAAATGATGAAAGCTTAAAGGTTCCCGGGTTCCCCGGTGCCGCTTGCTCTCTGTGGCTGTTTGAGATTCTGGTTGCCTGTGGCGGTGGTCCGTCTCGGTGTTTATTTTAATGTGGCCCGTAATTGCTTGACCAAAGGATTTTTAATTAAAAGCTTCGCTCGTTCTATGTACTTGCGACTTTGGGCTGCGTTTGCTTTTTCGGGGTAAAATAATGAAATTTTCATTATTAAAAAAAGAAATGGGATAAGTTGAATACCCTAAAGATTACATACCCTTCTCTCATGTGGAAGGGATTGCGCAGAGCAGAGGAGCATAGAAAATTTAAAGTTCCAAACCTCCTCCAATTGCCAGGTGTTTGTTCCTTTCTTTACCCTTGCTGGGGATAGAAAGGACCTCAAAAAAAACCGAAGGTTTCTTGTGAACTTTTAATAAAGTGCCAACGATGGCAGACTGGGTGGGTGGTAGGCTTATTAATTTTCATATTACTCACTCAACTGGCCATCAAAAAAGTAAACACAGAAGAGAGATGGAGAAGAGTTCCCGGAATTTAAGCCTGGCACAGCTGGGCCCGGGCCATTAATTTTCTGGCGGCTTACAAAACACAAAAATTAACATAATTTTGCCGCCGCTAAGCCCAGCAGAGTCCAACCGGCCATTAATATTTATCATACAAATTTTATAGGAAAATATTGAAGCCGCCAGTTGCCCACCGCAGCCAATCCACGATCTGATCGGTGTCAACGATTGCCCGGCCGGCCAGACGACGACAAGGAGGCGGCAATTAATACTCGGTGGCCAGAGGCGCCGGAGCGGATGGCCATTCAAATGTCCAGCAAATTAAAATCAAACGCTAAGCCCGAGCTTAATTTAATTATACAAAAATAAAATGTCAGTAACTCAATTAAATTTTAATACAATGCAAGTGACCGAATCACCCCAGGGGACAGGCAAACCAACGCAAAGGAGGGAAGACTAAGCCAAACTAACAATAAAAGTGCTGGCAGATCGAACTGGCAGCCCGCCGGCGGCGGGAGGAAGCACAGTAAAAATAAATTTTCATTTGCAATTTCAATCAGCGCTAATCCTCGGCCAAAGCGCATGCGGCTGTTGTCTGGTGCGTGATTTTTGTAGCCTAACTGCAGGCGGTGGTCCAGGCGAGCGTCGCGGGGGGCGTGCCGACCGACCGACAGTTGCTGGCTTAAAAGTGCAAACAAAATTAAGCACGTACGCTGGTGGGTCAGCCAGGCACCAAAACCAGGACAGCCCCTGCCAGGCCGGGCAGGACAGGCCAGACCGGCCAAGATTAAAGCTGTCCAACTGCGTGAGACACAATATATCCTTATCAAGGGGAGGGCTGGGCTCTGCGTGGGCGGGTAGACAGTTGTTTGCGACAATAATTCTCAATTTAAAGTGGGCAGCGGGCAAATGAAAACATTAAAAACAACAGAGAAACCAAGCACACCGGCTGGCCTATACCCTAAAATTAGACTGAGCTGGAGAATAAAGAGAATAAATTCGACTTCAAAACTTCCAGGCACAAAAGTCTCACGCTCTTTTAAAGGAAGTCCTGACTTCTTTAAGTTCTTGTCCTCCACCCACCAATATGCCCTGTTCAGTTTGTGTAGTGTAACAAAGCCGACGAGAACAACAAGTGAGCCATCCACTCGTTTCGAGATTGGAGATTTCAGTTTGCCGGGCCAGAGAAGCCAGGAAACTCTCGTCCTGATGCTGCTGCTGCTGGTGGTGGTGCAACTAATCCCTTGTCGATTAAGTAAAAGCCTGCGACGTTTGTTTTGCCCACGAATCGAAAGCAAGTGAAGGTGGGCAGCTGGGGATGCTCACCCCGAGGGCTGGCCACAGTTCATTGGGATTAAAAGATTTTCGAAAAATGTTGTTATTTGTAACGTCAGTGGGAAATGCCTTGGTTGTTTATGCCAACGTAACGCTCCACCAATGCATTGCTAATCGTTTAAAGCTGTTCTCCTGGTCGTTTATCTTTGTGGGCCGGCCGGCCACCTTCCGTTGGCACTGCTCTTTTGGTCACTTGGGACCGGGCGAATTAATTTCAACAAAAACATTTTTGACAGTTTATGTCAGGCGGGAGGAAGTTATTCGCGTGAATCGCATAGTTGGGCAGCGTTGGGCGTGGCCAAAAATGAAAATTGAAAGGCAGACTGCCCCGAAATGTATGCTATGTAAATTTTAAACAGTCAGCGCAAAGCGAAACGCTCTCACAGTTTTGACAGCTGTCAGTTGTTTGCGGTAGACGCCGGCGATGGTGTTGGCAGGAGCAGCGTGGGCCGGAGCGCGAGGCGCTCATGAAATATTTATGGCATGCAAAATGCTCAAGTCAACAGAGGACGAAAAAAAAAAAACGCAGAAAAAATTGTTAGAGAAAATTGTTAATTTTTATACTCTTCACGGGTTTTAAAGCCAATTGACAGAGCACTTTAGTTCTTCTAGGAGAATGGATGAAAAGTATCGGAATGAAATATCAGAACAGTGATGGAAAAATGCTACCAGAGAAATGAGAAGAGAGCAAGAAAAAGGATCCGGGACATACGAAATATTAAGGCTCATTGAAGGCCAGGAAAGCTTGACTGAAGATCTAATGAATCCTTGAGCTGCTGGCTGGTTAAGAAAGAGCGTTGGAAATTCGGCATATCAGTTTAAAACTGAAAGGACTTAAACAGAACTGCAAATCGGCATTGACGGGGTTCGTGTATTTGTTGGGGTAGCGCCTGCGGTTAGGCGAAGATTTCTACCCGTTTGAAATTTATACCCAAAGATGAAGTTGCGGCAGCGGGAGGGGCGCTGAGGTTGGTAATCCTAATTTTGGTAATTTCCTTAATGTCCTTTGGCTAAGCAAAAAGGGGTTTCCTATCGCAAAAAGGAAGTAAACCAGCCAACCAGCCGAGCCAGCCAAGCCAAAAATAACAAGCTCAGCCTGAGCCGTAACACGGATCGCCCCGAGGCGCCACCACCAACTGATAGTTGCCACGCTACACACACAAACACACACAGTATGACGTGTAGTGTAGTTAGTTTTTCAGCTCCCTTGGAAAGTATTCACATTCACAGCGCGCGGGTTGGGGGTGAGGATGCTGCGAGTATGTTTGATAAAAGTTCAAATCCTTTCCCCGCCCAGCGCAGCCTGAACTGTAGTGAGCTGAACTTTTCGCATGTTTAAACAACGCAAACGCAAAAATGCTGTTGGCTATTTTAGTTGCACGGCTTACAGCCGCTTCTAGGATGCTGCGCGAGAGCCACCGGGGGGTTGGTGGCGGTGGTGAGGCTTCTGGGCGGCCATCAGGGTTGTCAGTGGTGCTCTTCTGCCTGATGGAAAGAGGCAAGCGCCCTTTCGTCCTCCTTTCTCCCGTCTGGAGGGCCTTGCATTGTTGTTTGCCAAAAAGTTTGCGACCAGCTCATGGGTGTGCGTGTGTGTGTGTGAGTGCATACGGTAAATGTTTCGTTACAGTTTGCCGGGCGAGGGCTTTGGGACCGGCCCAAAATTTAATCTCTTAAAAAGTACCCAGGCTATTCTATGCCATGTCGTTTATTGCCGTTGTTGTTGCCGTTGATACGGAAATATTGTTTGTGACGCACTTTTGGCACTAATGTCTACGAACTTCCGCCTCTAGTTTTCCGGGCGAGGGGTTCACGGCGTAGCTTGAGGCCCAGCGCCTTAATGCTTTTTAGCAGCTTTTGCCTTTCATTTTTTGATTTCATGCTTTTAGTGAGTGTCGTTCGGCCCCACCGCCGTCCCCAATTTTTGGGGTCAGGCAACTTGATAACACTTGATAGTTGGGCCTTTTTTGCCGGCTGTGGCGCTCCAAGCCGAAACTTTTAAGTCAAATAAATTTAAGTACAGTTGGCACATTGAACAAGCAGATTTCGGCTGTCTGCAGGCCCAGCGATCAGTTGATCAGTGAAGCCAGTCAACTGTTTGTTGTTTTGGAAACTGGAAAATCTATTTCGACATTTTTAAGGATTTCTCCTCTTAAAGATTTTTAGTTTCTGGTAAATTACTCATGCAGTTTGGACTTCTTTCCTTTGCGGAGGAAGTTGAAAGTATTTTATTTAATTTATATTGCATATTTCCGGCGCACTTAAACTTTCCACATAAATTTGGCCGACTGCTTTGCATATTCCATGGCGCCCTATAAATTCTCCCATGTGCTATATTAATAATCCCACTCCGAATCACACCCTCTCTGTTTTAGTCCCTTTCTGGGTGACTCGTAGCGTCCTGTCTCCTCTTTTTTTGGGGGAAGACAAATTTCTTGGCATCGCCAATGACAGCGCCAAACGTTTTCCTAGGTCGTTAACACAAAAGCAAAGTCATTATTATTATAATACGACCGTCAGACTCTCTCACCCACGCAAAACCCTGTAGGGCGGCTAGGAGGGAAGCTGCGGCTTTGGAAAGCCACTAAGTACATCATCCATTTAAAAAAAGTTGACATAAATACAATTATAGATTTGAGAAGAGCTCAGTGCGCGAATGAAGACGGGAATAATAAAATTGAACAGAAATTGATGTCAAGGCAGCAGTCCAAGGGGATTCGGGGCCACCGAACTCTCTCTCCCTCTTTCCCGTCAACGAAACGGAAACGCAGCCATTAGAAAGAAAAGAAAAAACTGCTGCGCCATTGAGAATTCGACTTGGGGCTTCCTCTGGCGGGCGACCAGCGAAAGGCGCAAGGCACGGGGCGCGTGGGCGGCGTAAATGACAAACAAACAAGCGACGCCGTCGACGTCGTCGTCTCCGCCGTCCTGGCGTAGATAAAAAGAATTGTCAAAGCGCCTTAAAAGTATGCAATGCCAGCAAAGTAAGCTGCAAAATCGACAAGTACAATGCTGACAGGCAATTGCTACAGTCGCCAGTCCACCCATCGGCATTTGCCATCGCCTTCCCCATCGCCCATCGCTATTGCCGTCTTCTGGTTCTGTTGTTATTGTAATAATAATATCGATTCGGCGGAGTGGAGTGTTGGCGAAGACGGTGCTCGGCGGGGTCTTTGGCGAGTCAGAAAAATTTCTACGGGCTGGCCCGCCTTGTCATCATTTGCGAGCGGCGGCGGTGGCGGTGGTGGCGCCGACCAACGCGTCGGAATTCGTTAATAAAATTTTATTGAAATTGTAGACAAGCAGCGGTGCAAAACTCCCAGCGACAAGAAGAACAAAACAAAAATAAAATAGGAAAACCAAATCAACGTCACAATAACGAAGATCGTATGCCCTTTGGAGAAAGGCTCCATTGAAAGGTAGATTTGGATCTGGGCAGAGGGCTGTGATGGCTGTCCAGTTGTTTTTATTGAGGCGAACTTAAAACCGCCTGCCTTGAAGGCCAAAGGTGTCTCGAATATTAGGAATTTCTGTCCTTCTATTTAACGGAATCAAAATACCTTTTAGGTCCGCCTAAAGAAAGCAGAGTAAAAGAAATATCCGTACCAGGAATCGAAGTGGCCGCCGCCACGTTGCTGGCTAGCAAAAGAAAAGCAATTGTCATCATTGGCACGTAAATGTGACGGTGACGATAGTCCGACAGCGGCGACAGGAAAGAGGAGGCCCAAATGGCCGATGGTGGTGGCTGATAAAGATCGAAAGCAAAGCAGCCGCTGCCGACGCTACCGGCGCCTCGAAAGGGTACAAAAGAGCAGAGCTTTAAAATTCACGTTGGTTTTGGGAGTGGAAGCCTTTCGTGGCCGGTGATGGGCACCTGGGGGAGTTGTGGCTTTTCATTTGCCGTGGGCCCTGGAAAATATGCTACACTATTACGTTAAAATGTCAGGGCAAATACAAAACGCCATTCAATGGCGTTCAGTGGCCGAGCTGACAGTCGGTCCGGGACCGAGACCGGGTCGGTTGGCCCATCAAGTTAAAAGCAGCGCCACAAAAGCCAAGGAAATAAGTCTCTAAGGAGTTGCCACACAACGCCGCAAGGTATTGCAACAAACAAACAGCGACAGCGACGACGGCGACGGCGTCAGCGGCAGACAAGAAAAAACAACGCAGTCTCAGTTGTTGTTCGGAAAACTTTTAGAAAAATTGACAACATTTCTTCGGTTATTTTTCGATTGCTCCGGTGTCCTTTGCTTTGGTGCTACCGGCAGCTGCCACAGACAGTAAATACCCAGGCTACTGACCCGTTCAATCGGCGGGCATTCTAAGAAGCCCGCCAAAGAATGCAACACTTTTCTTGCGACGACGGCCACGTTCACGGCGTCTGTTCTATGCAAACAATGCCAGGAAAATCACGTCAGCATTCAATTTCTGGCAAGTTCGTGCCGCTCATTAAAGTTTATGACTCGCCGATCGTCACATCAGCATGCCACTCGCCGTGGCATTCAATTTCTTTGCTCTTTTCTTGTGCAACTGCAATGAAGTTTGCTCATCATTTCGCCTGCCTCGGCCGAACGTGCCCATACATTGATGATGAGCACGAGGCTGCTGGGCAGACTCAATGCTGGTCCTCTTCGGTTTATGCAAACAAACGTTACGGGCGCATTGAATTAAGTAGCCGGCTAGCCCGACAGGCCAGCGGGCCGGACAATGTTGCTAGGCTGCGCTGGCCTGCGCTCGCCTGCATCTTGGCAAAGGCGCCCAGATTGGCTCTGTGGTCGGGGGGTCCGCCCTCGAGCAAGTCTATTAACATTGTTTATAACACGAAGCGTTCCGGGGCTCGCGCTGTAAACGCAGCTGCATTGCTTTCTTACTTTGGTTTTATGTTGCATACTTTTCGGGGCACGCGGCTGCCATGTCATTTTAATGATGCAGCAAGGACAAAAAGCCGGAAGTTTTGCGCTTTTAGCTGCCATGACTTTTTTATGAGCGTGCCAAGACACGCAAACCACTTTGCCTGACCCGCCCACGCCCACGCCGTCCCCGTCTTTTGGCTGCCTCGGTTTTATGTCTTAAGGAAATGTAAGATTTTCAGTCTGCGTCTTGTAGTTTTCTGTCCTTCGCCTGCTTACTTTTTTTTAATAAGTCGCCGGAATATGCGACTCGCTTGCCTAGTTTGTCATGTCGAGATGGCGGCCATTAAGTCACGGTTTAAATTTCCGGGACTAACACAAATTTATGTTTATTTTTATATATGTAAGCGCATATTCCCCGGCAGGCCCCCAAGGTGAGTCAGACTCGGGCAGATGAGCCTTAGCCAAGACGTGATGCCAATAACAAAACAGCTGCAAAAAAACCGAAACTCCGTGCACACATCCTCTTCACGAAAGGTATGCTTATTTATTTACCCCCCTGCCCACCGCCCACCAGCCGCCCAGACCTCCAGGTACGCTGGGTCTTTGATTACCCTGGCTCCTTGGCCACCGCACTCCTGCTCACTGTCAAGATATTCAAGCCAAGAAAATTAGTTTACCAAAAACGCGCTGGGCTGGGGCGGGCCAGGAAGCACCCAATCCGATAGGCAATGGCAAAAAAAGTGTTTGTGGCAGTTACTGTTTGGCAGCGAAATTGAAATTGATGGCAACGGCTGTGCAAACTGGACGACTCCACTCCGTGCGGCGCGCGGCTGGCAATACAGTGAGCAAATCAATACGGCCGAAGTGTTGGCAAGGGTGTCGATGGCTGGGTGGTGGTTGAGTTGACAGTGGGTCCCTGTGGCCTGTCTAATATGCTAAGCGTCAGAGATTTGATGGCGCCGGGGAGTACATAAAATTTGTATTGGCGTCAAGGTGTTAAAAACCCAGCAAATTGACGCGAAAATTGATGATTTCTGGGGATTAGGAAACGAGAAACGAAAGCTGAAAACCAAAATTCCAATGAAATCAAAGGCAAAACTAAGGGCTCTCAGGTGTGGCCGACCGAAAATTCTAAGAAATTTGAGTATGTTTTTCGGCAGAAAAATAATCCCAAATTATTGGCAGGAGCAACAAGAAATCCGATATAAATGATTTATTCTCGGTATTTTCTGATGTTTATTCAGATTTGCAGGAAATTGAAACTGAGAAATGGACAAATATTAAGTTTGATTTTATGTGGAAATAATTACAGAGACAAGATAATTAGAAGCTGTAGAATTCATAAAATAATGATTTCTAATTTAATGGGAGCAATTTTGTTAGTCTTAAACAATTTTAAAGTCTCTTTTGACCTCTCGAACGACAAAAGAAACCGCCAGCAAATTTTCGAATTAAAATGACAATGAAACCATCAATGAATCTCCCATCAAGCGAAAGACACAAAAAACTGCGGGGCTTGGCGAACACAATGAGCATTTAAATTTCAAATTAATTTTTCCCGTGCGGCGTTTCATGTGTAAAAAGCAACAAATTGGCAAGCTGTTGGTCCCCAGGATACCCCAACCATCGCACTCATCTGCCGATGAATTCAGAGATACGTAAATGGGATGCACGGCGGGCCAACCTGTGCTTTTTTTCTTTTCTTTTACAAAAGAAAGAAGATTTCTGCTTTTTATGGGGCCGGGTGTGTGCGGGGGTGCCAAGCTTGTGGGTAGTGGGCGAATTGGCGGAACATATGCCGTCAAGTGGGCCACAAGTTCCCCGCATTCCGCCCCATTGTTGGCATCAATTATGCCTTTATTTCTATAAGAGAATTTTGCACCGCTGGCCGTCAATTTTCGTGCTCTGACGAGGCAACGGCGACGCCGACGACGCTTAATGCCACTTGACAAAATGGCGTCCAATATGGCGCCGAATGTTGCGGGCGGCCAGCAAGCGGGTGTGGGTGCGGGTGGCTGGCGTCTTCCACTTGAACAGGCCACGGCACACCTTGCCGCGGTGTCGGAGGATGTGAATGAAAATGTGCGTTGCTTTTGCCTTCTTATTTTTTTTTCTATTTTAATTCACACGCTTTTGTTTGGCTGGCGGGCTGTTGTATTGTTGGTGCTGTTGTCGGGCAACTAACGGTAACTCGAAGGCGCTAGAAGTTGAATTTCTAATGTGCAGCAGCTGCGAACAATAGCGAACGCAGGCAGCAAGCGTTCTCGTCCTTCCCGGGCAACTTGACGCCGTTCGTGTTGGCTGATTGTGTTTTTCATACTCTTGAAAGTTGGATTGTTGGGTATATCAGTCAAAAAAGGTAATAGTGTAAATAGAAAGGGAATAAACTGCAAATGGTGAGGGCAAAGCTTCAAGCATTTATTTTGAGAAGCTTAGGTCAATTGGAGTTTGTTCCAATCCTGAGCTTCTCACAAATAGTTCTCGGCAATGAGATGACCTGGAAGAATGGTCCACTCGACTGGGGACGAAGAGCATTTGCCCGCCGGTGTTTTGGACTCGATTTGGAATTTCTTTTATGTTGTTGCTGTTGCTGCTTATTGTTGCTGGCCGTTGTTGCTTGTTGGCTCACATTTGTGCTTGCCTTTTGTGTAGTTTTTCGCTTCTCCGCCGACCGTGCGGTTCGGTTATTGTGTGTGTAATTCCGTAGCATACTTATGAGCGCATTAAAGAAATTTTCAATTCCCTGCATATAAAGCATTTAACAAGGGTCTCCTCTTCCCAGACCCGTCGGCTTAAAGTGCCGGACTAGAGTTCGGAGAAAAAGCTGAGCCTTCCATCGCCTGGTTTGTTTGCTTTTAGTTGCACTGTCTCACTGTGCAGGATGGGAATCCCTGTGTTTATTTGCTGACTGGTCGTTTTGCCGCTTCGCCAATCAAAAGCATTTGCGAAGCTTTAATGCATGCGCGCGCTTTCATTAACAAGCCGAAATGCTCGTCCTGCCCGCTGCCGTTTTCAGAGTGCTCCGCTTCTAAGCCGCATTTACAACACTCCCAGTGGCCCTGTCCGCCTGCCAGCGTCCGGTGGCGGCTCTAAAACCGCACACACCTAGAGATTCCGGATGTGGGAGGCGGCGTGTGGAAAAAATCGCGTCAGCGGCTTATGCAAATGTGTGGAAAAAACGAATGTTGTGTTGAGTGAATACGAAATTATTGTTTACAACTGTAAACTTTTTTTTGCCAGCTGGCCGAAGCTGGCAGTGCCAATGCGACTGCTGCTCTTGCCGCTGCGGCGTTTGCGGTTTTATTTAGAAAATGCCTGACCAACGGCAGCGCTTCTTCCCTTCCCTCATTCGGATGGTCGCAATTTACGCCAACCGCACTAAAAGCGACTTATAACATGTTGAGTGCCGGCAGATTAACAACGAACGTCCGGCAAATACGGTCGGAGCGGCTTCGGTGGAAAGAGAAAACAAAAAAGCATCCCACAAAAAATGAAGTAACATTCGGAACTTCAACAAAAAATAAAAAACAACAACAAACAACAAACTCTGAGCAGTAAATTCCTTTTTAATGAGCATTGAGGCGGCGCTGAGGGCGAGAGACTCCCGGTCAGTTTGGGGGATTCTATAAGCTGCTTAAGGTTTGCGTAATCAAAATTTTTTTAAAGCTTTTACACAGCTCAACACATGGAAGGAGGGAAGAGGGTTACTGGGGAGGTTGGCCAAGAGGGTGTTGGTTAAGCTGGAAATTAACTTGAGGTTTTCCCATCAAAGCAAAGTCGACAGCAACCGAGGGTGAATTGGACATTGACTGCGCTGAAGGGTATAGAAATGTCCCTCCAATTTTATACCCCGCTCAAGGGTATAATTCAAGCTATTTCGTAGAGCTCGTGATGCTTTATTTGGGCAGTGGAATAGATTTTCCCTGTCAATGCCATTTTCCGTTTTTTATTCCCCTTCTTTAGGGTAAAGGGTATAAAAAGTGTGTAGCAGTTTCCTGCGCCAGCGCACAGGCCACAAACGACCACGCAACGAGGCGCAGCAGCCTGAGGGCGGGCGGGGTAAGGGGGCTGAAGGCCCAAGGTGAACAGCTGCTGTCGTTTCGCGCTAATTACCTGGCTAGTTGCAGTTACTCCAAATTGCAATTACAACTTCCCCCACCGCCCCACTTAGCTCACATTAAAATAGTTAATGCCCCAGGGCACTCTAAGGACTCGGCAGGGCAGAGCAGCCGGCAAGGAAAAAAATTACCTGCTCTTGAAATTAAAAAGCACATAACCCCGGGTACAGTTTCCCGGGGTACAGAATGGAGCGTTTTTTTCTTACGCCCGCCAGTTGGCAATTTGCTGCAGTTTCTGTACTTTTTTTTGGGGAGGTCCTTGGTCTCTCTTTCCCTGTGTTACTTGATGCTCATCTTGAAAATTGCTGAGGTGAAAAATTGCAGCTGTCGTTGTTCGACTTGCCGGCGGGCCGGCGGCCCCATAATTTGAGTGAACTTCGGCTTAGTTGGGTTTTCAAAAATTAGCCAGTGCCGGGCTGAACTTTAACTTGCCGCGGGCCAAAGGAGGGTAACTTTCAAGCGCCCCGAGCCGTGCTTTGATTTAGTTGCCCTCCGCTGCCTGTACCCTCCACTGCTTGGAAGTGGAAATTGCTTTGTATTGACTGCAATCAGCTGTGAAATGTGGCGGTTGGCGAGGGCTTATGAAAACAGAATTTGAAATTGACTTAAGCCGGGGCGAGCCGGCAATCTGTGTTGGTTCTGTCGGTTGATTTGGATGGGAATTTCCTGGTTTATTTGTGGGTCCTTCTTCGGTCTGTTTGTCTCTCTGCCGCTCTCCTCAGCGCCCCTCACTTGCGGCAATGTTTTTGAAGTGCGGCCCGGCTGGCAACAACCGACAGTCGACATCCTCCGCCAGCTGTGATCCTTTTTACATTTAACACCCTTCCCTCACCGAATGTAACTGTTAAAAATTTGTAGCCCTTGCGGCAAGTGGCATTGATTTGGCCGCCCACAGAGCCACACACCGACTGCTGCCAAGTGTAATTACGAGGCAACTGCTCGGCGAGGACGAGGCGTCCGTCCGCAGCGCCATCATCATCATCAACTTCCGCCTAAGTAAACACATGATTTTCCACAGCGGGGTTTGTTTAAAAACGCATCTAAATTGCAAATTAAGCAACAAATTTCATCAACAATATTTGAATTTGAATTTAAATGCGGCGGCAACGAGTTGCAAAGCCCCACCAGCCACCCAACCATCGCAGCCGCGACGCTCAAGCGGTGACAACAACCGCACTTCTCCGGCGAGGAAGTGGGTTGGGTTTTGCCTGCCTGTAAAATTCGTTTTCTGGGCGAATTGCACCGAAAAAAGAATGAGAGGAAGGAACTACAACAATGCCAGCCATTTCGGATTTTTTAGCCTTGGAGGCCAGCACCGCGAGCGGTTCTATCTCTAGTAACACTCGCCAGGACCTCCGATGCCGGGCTCGTCCCGCCCGGTCCTGTGTGTTTGGCTGGTTGGTTGGGTTTTTGTGTATTTGCCTGTTTGTTTGTCAAAAGAAGCAATTTACGTGCAAAATAACTCAAGTGTCATGCAAATTTCATTTATTTTTCACAAGAAGAAGAAAGTAGAAGAGCCAGAAGACGAGGACGAAAAAGAAAACACGGCGAAATGCAAAGGGAACCGAAATAATTCCCAACTCAGTGGGCCCGCTCGTCAAAGTTCCCTTCTTCGGTGATGTGTGGGTGTAGGTGTGTGTGTGTGTGTGTGTGAGCCTTACAAATTGTTATAATGAAGTCAGCCAGCGGGCAGAATTGCCGTGCGGCGCGCGCAAACCGACAAATCATTTTTTGGTTTCGTATTCTTTTCTAAGCGGTATTTTTTTGGTATTTTTTGTGGGTAAATTTGATTACTCGGCCACCAAGCGTAGAATATAAAGAGTCTTGATTCTATTTTTATTTCCTGACTTGCCCCGATTTGCCTCGATTTGGCCCATTGAAGTGCTGGGTAATGGGAATTTTTTTTTTTACAAGTTTTCCTTCAATTTTTTTTTGGTATTTAATTTAATTCGAAAAAGATGTCGAAGAAAAAGAAGCCAAAGTTTGAGCTCGCCCTGCTTGTAGCTTAAATGAAGTTTCCTAAGTACTTTCAACAACAACAGGCTCCCTCCGTGGAGGACAAACGGCGGAGGGAAGGCGGCGGCTCGTCAGGTTTGAAATTTCATTATTTTCATATTATTTTGTCACGGGCGCCCCACGCAATGAAAAGAAAAGTTCGCTGGCGGGTGGGCGTGGTAAGCGGCGTGGGAATTGACCGAACCGTCAGCTCTTTGGAGCGTTTCTTTTTATCAATGGGAATTGTGTGTTTGGTCAAAGTGAATATCACTGGAAAGCCGACATAAATTTCTATTTTTGTTTTCTTTACTTTTCTTTTTGGTGATTGCGTTTTCGTGTTGTTTGAGCGGTGACAAAGGGCCAGGAAAATTATGAGATTTATTGAAAATAAAACAAGAATTTCTACTCACCGGCATAGTTTGACTTCCGTGTAAATTGGTTATTGCTGATTGGGCCTCCTGTTGCGAACCGAATTTAACGAAAGCGCAGCCTGCAAAAAAGAGAAGGAAAATGCTTAAAAATATTTCCGAAATCGCTAGAGAACATTCGAAGCGAAGCCCTTTTAAAGTGGCACTTGTCGAATTTTAAAAATATATTTAACAACAAAAAATAATAATAAACTTCTCGCTGGCTCTGCACGGCCCATCATGAAAATCATTGAACACGAAAAACGCCAATATCACGAGTGCATTTAAGTATATCGAAATACCATTCGAGTAAGCCGGCTCCGGTTGGGGGATCCCGTGAGGGCGGCGGTGTCTCTGCGGCCGACATGTGGGCCGAGCATTTAAATAAAATTTTAAGTGCAATTAAAAATCATTTTCGCTCCGAACACAGCACAAGAACCGCGCCATTCGTTCGCCCATGAAAATCAACACAGGCTCCCATCAGCGTTCATTATATAAAAATAATAGTAGGCCAGGGCGGAAGGGCCAGCCCGGCTGGGGGGTGGCGGGCCTGTCTGCTCCGCCGGGTATGTAAAATTCACCAAAAATGCTCTCTGCACTTGCCGCTCATTATTTTGTAATTTGTGTGGCAGCTGCTGGGTTTGGGGTAAACGTCGAGCGGCAGCCGCAGCTGAAGGTGGGGGGAGGTGGGTGGGCGTTATGACTCTGAAGCCATAATTATTAAAAATCATTTATGCTAATTTAATACACACAGAGAAGTACCAAAAGCACCAGAAGAAGAAACGAGATAAGGGAGAAAAAAGAGCGAGTGGAGGATACATTGAATTTTGCGGTGAGGTGAATTTAAATTCTTAATAACGAAATCTCCAATTCTGAAGAAAGACCCGGACAATTTTTCGCTATCGGGAAGATCAAATTCAATTCATTTGGAAGGCTGACTTTAAAGCCTTGCCTTGCTCTCCTCCTCTTCATGAATACCAAAATATCTATTTCTGAAAACGATCTTCGCTTTACTCTTTATGGCTCAAGAAATATGGAAATTATGCGACTTTGAAGTTGAAGGTTTTTCAGGTCCCTGGTAATTTTTGCCCAGCCCATCACGAATTAATTAAGGCTTAGCATTTTGACCGTCAGTTAACCGGAGGGCAGGGCGTCGTCGTCTTGCCCGCCGCCCCTGATTTTGTATGTTCACAAAGGCAACAACAGCAAAACGAAGAAAAACAATGAAAAATTAAGACCCTCGAGGGCCAACCAGGGAGACCGGCCGATGGAAAAAAGGCACTTCCAAATGTCCCAACTGTCGTCCCCTTCCTGCGCATTTGCCATCGTCGCGTTCAAATTGCAACCCTTCCCGCCCATCACCGAGGCTTTGCAGTGCGTCTGTGCTGCTTCCTCTCGGCGACGCTGTTGTGGAAAGGACATGGCGAATGTAGCAACAAATCCCGCCTAAAACCATGCAACATGCGAGCTGACAAGCCGAAAGGCAGACAAGCGCAAATTTCGCGTGCAAACAACGCGCGACTGCCGCCTCAGCCCCCCAGCCCCGGAGGACGATTGGTGGGCGGGGCGATGTCCGGGGGTCAGGAGGTCAGCAGCTGGTGGCTGTGGCAGGGGACGGATATTTTCCATTGCCGCTGAAAATGTTCGAAAAAAAAAAAACAAAATAAAGTGTAAAAAATTCAAGTGGATTTTTTGTATCGCTGTTGGGCCGCCGTTATCGTTGTCGGCATTGTTGTTGTCGGCGTTGTTGTTGTTGTTGTTTTGTGTTGAAGTGACAACAAAATCCTGCGACTCGCAAGCCGTCCCGACCCTGCCCGACACACACACACACACACAGGCAATTTCAAATCTGCGTTGCTAAACAATAAAAGAAAAATACAAAAAATTTTTGTTGCCTGTTAATCCAGCGGCTGAGGGGCGTGGGTTTGGGGCGTGGCAGGCTGAAAAAGCAAAGCAATTGCTAAGCATTTTTGTAAACTTAAATCAAAGTTGATTTTGTGTTTTGTGTAGCCCCGCCCCCTGCCCACTTTTCAGGTCCCTTTTTTTGGTCCTTTTGTTTGTAATTTGGTGTCTTTTTTCCGAGCCTAAAAGCTTTTCATATTCAATTTATTTTACTTCACATAATTTCGTCCACCCAAAAAAAAAAACCCTCGGTATATTTGAGGGGTTAAATCAGCTGATGATATATCCTGACTGCTGTGGGGTGGCTGCGGGTCAAGCGCGCCTTTGATTGAGTCGGGGGAAGTGCATTTTCAAGTTTTCAGGTCTAAAAATCACTTAGCGCTGACTTCTTGTTCTTTTCTTCAAATAATAAAGCAAATTCTTGTGTAATCTTCAAAATGCCGACAGCCGCTGATGAAGGAGGAAAGGTTTTCGCAATCCAAAGAAAGTTAAAAAGACTTTCACCGGAGATTCTCCAAAGACTTTAATATGAGTTCTCTTAAATTTCCTACTTTATTTTCTTCGTTCCTTAATCTTTAATTAGATTCGTGGGATTCCATTAGTTTTCTTAGAATCCTTTCGTTTACTTAGATTCGTTTGATTTCCAGGGACTTGCCAGCGCCCCACAGCCGGTCAAATTCATCGCGCCTTTTTAGTTCTGCCGAACTTTGTTCCTTATCTTTCGTGTATTATTCAGAAAAGTTTTCTGCCTTCAGTTAAGTTGACAAAGTCAAATACTTTAACATTCATTGGCAGCTAACCAAACCCCAGCCCAGGAAACTCGACGTTGGAGTAGGGAAAAAAAGAAAAACCAAACTCGCTGCTTGTCTAATTTGTATGCATTAAATGCGATGACAACTTGGCTGCTCCGTTGACTTTCCCCCCAGTAATTTGGACTGTTTACCTTGCGGAGGACGTTGGCGCGGTGATGGGCGACGCCAGCTGTATGCAATTTCGGAATCCCTGTAGTTAATTCGTCGAACTTGAAGTCATTAAAATAATTAAAAGTAAATTAAGCAGCTGGCCGAGATGGCAACCCTTCAACCGCCTCCACAACGCCGCTTTGATGTAATACATCCCAGCGAAGAACAAATTCAATTTACATACAAATCAAGAACAGAACACTCAAACGGAATGGACGACACTTTTCAAACGGCCAGCATAATTACGCAATGGCGGCAGCGACGGCAAAGTAGGCGCTTTAATTACTTAAGCTTTTCGAAATTGTGAGGCCGCTTGGCTGGCAATTAGTTGAAATTAAAATGCCAGCCCTGCAACTTTGCCAGTGCAACTCCAGGTAGCAGCCAGCAGTTCGCAGCTCTGCCAGTCGAGTGGCAAATGCAGCGCGAGCCTAATGACACTTTTTAATCAAATATGCTAATGATAATGCAAAAGTTTCTTGCCGCTTCTCTGTCATTAGAATTAAACTCGTTTCGCGTTGGCCGACCAAAGATGGAAAGCTGCTGGGTCCTTCAATGGAACATTTTCGATGCTATTACGTGGGGCGGGCAGGTGGGGCCGTGGCGCATATGAAAAACAGCCAAGGGGCAAACACGTAACCAAATTTGGCTCGCTGGCTAGTCGGCCGGTCGGGTTCGCGTCCAGCAACGGGGAGGCGGACAAGAGTATTTTAAAATCCAATTAAAAACGCCCTAGTGGGATTTTTCAATCGCTGTTCCCTGTTACTGATGTTGACAACAACAGCAACAACAACGAAGCGATGTCGACGGCAGCAGAAAACACCGGCAGCCAAGCAACAGAGTTGCATTAAGCGGCAGCCACCAGTGCCACCGACAGGACACCGTCTGCCAGGCGTCCCCTCTGTCATCGTGGATGGGCGGGCTGATGGTCATTGCATGTTTGCCTCTTGGGCGCAAAAGCGTAGCATGAATCTTGTTAGCCAACGTTTACGCTTATTATGCCGGAGCCGGCGAGAGTTGTGGCCCCAGCAAGGATATCGAATTTGTTTGATGCCTCCCCATGCCCAACGTTGGGCGGGTGTGGGTGGTGTGCATTGGCGGTAGCTGCATTGCTGCAAATTGCATTTGCGGCACGACACTCACAGTTGAATGCATTTTGGCGTTCGCTGGCTTTTTTCGGACACAAATGGAAGGACAGCAGAGTTCCCCCGGCCCGGCGGCCCCCCCTCATACCATCCACACACAAAAATCAAATAAACTCAGTTGAGCATATGGACGCCAAAGGTAAATAAAGTTATGCATTCGGGGCGAGTGTGGTTGGAAAATTTTTTGGATCTGGCAAGATCTGCGATGGACCCATGAATTTCATAGACGCCAAATGGAAACGGCAACGGGACGAACAACAAAGCCAGGGCCACAAATTGCTCGACTTGCCCTCAACAAATGTTACACAAAATGCTTTCAACTTTGCCGAGAATTTTCCTCCTTCTGGCATTTCGATTCAACTGGCCAGCTGGCCGGGTCCGCCTGCCCGCCCGGCTTCGGTTCTGTTGGTGTCATTTGTTAAAGAGGCTTGTCAACATGGCCCATAACAAGCCAGCTCGGCTCGGCTTGGCTTGGGTTCCCTTTCGTTCTGATGATGCCAGCTGCCAAGCTGTAAAGTGGCCCGGTGGCGTCTGCCGGCTGTCCGCTGTCGACTGCTGGCAACTTAAAAAAGCCAACCGAACTGAGTCCCCCCAAAAAAGCAATAATATTTTAGCCTTTGTTATAGGTTTTGGGTGAGGGCTGGATTGTCTGTCCTGTCCGACTGTTTGTATTTTGTAGCATACTTTTGTGCATTATTTGCTCAGCACTTGTAGAAAACTACAGAGCAGACGAAAGTCACTTGGCTTTGGCTTTTCAATTTGCCAAAGACATTTGTTTGCCTCTCGGGCTTCATGCGCGTGTGGGTGATGCGTGTGTTTATACAAAAATATTATTTTCTTAATTGGTGTTTATTGTGTGTCAAATGCACACACGCCCCTGCCACTCGGCCTGGACAAAACCCCTTCAAAGCTCATCGCGGGCACACAAAAGGCGCCTCGTTTGCGGGGCAGAAGACCATAAAAATATCCGCCACACAGTCTTCAAGTGATTTCATGACGGTTTGGAGAAATGAAAAAAATACTTAGCTTTTCTATCAGCAACAACTGAAGGCAGCCTCGATCCACACATTACGCAATTTAAAGGCCAACAAAATGAATAATTTAAATATTTTTTATCCCGAATTAAGCTTGAATTACAAGTGTAGTGCATTCTTTAGTCGCCCAAGCTCAGAGCTGCTTTTTGGTTTGTTCAGGGTATAAAAGTTTTCCCTTGGCTTGTGTGTGACCAACAAATTGCTTATGAAATGGCAATTTGACCGCTCGGCTTGCACAAATTTCCAACTGTCCGAGTGTCTTTCTGTCTCTTTGTCCGTCTGTCTATGGGGATGGACATTGCACTGATTTTTATTTAATTTCAACATGAAATATGCAACTGGTTTTCCAAAAATGTATCACATTACAGACCGGACCAAGGGCAAGGGAGTAAAACAGCCGGGCATAAATTTTGCACTGCTTTGCATATTCGCCTCCTCCACCTTCGCCTCGGCTGGGGGCTTGGACCAAGGGAATCAAATTATGTGAAGTGAATTTGTGCGGACAGTCAGTCGAACGAGAAGTCCTTCTGTGCTGTCGGTAAATAAATTTCAACTTTTTTGGGCTAAGCCAACTGGGCCGGCCGGCCGGTTAGGCTGGCAGTTCAACTTTTTTGGTTGTTTATCAACCAACTCGACTTCCACAACCGCTGGGAGGATGTGTGGCGGTGGTAGTTTTTGGGTTCTCCAAGTTTCTTGTGTGGCAAATCAAGAAAAATGGTCCCAATGCACATTCGATACGTGCGAGGCGTTTGATTTGCATTCAAAGTGTGAAGAAAGTTGAACTTTCCTTTCTCTTTTCCTCTGTCGCACAAAGGAAAGTGGCGAGGGTCTCAGCATTGTTTGTCCGCTGATCGGGGCTTTGGAATTGATGGTCTTGGCCCCCACACACGGATTCATACGCACTCAACTTCATTAGAGACGCTGACAAAGTTGAAGAAACTTTGCTAAAGTTTATCATTTTCTTTTTCAGGTTATTTATGGAGCGGTATTTATTTTAGGTACACTTTCTTTTTAAGACCGGGCATATTGAGATCAAAGACTCTAAAGAAAGTTACCCCTTACCCCCTGACCATCTCATCGATCTTCAACCCCTGACAAAATCCATTAAATTCCTGACAAAATCACTTTCGGTTAAAGAGTCAGAAAAAAGGGGAATCAAGCGGATAAAATAAACTGCCAGCAAAGATTTAAAACCCCAAAAAAACCCACTAAAGGTAATTTGGCTGGCCCATGCACACACACAGCCCAGGAAGAGGGCGGGCCGGCGGGGCGGCACAACCGCAACATAATAATTATGCAACAGAAACCGCAATGCATGCGGGGCGACAGGCAACAAGCGGCCAGGGGAGGGGCTGCCCGGCTTCGCCTGCAAGAGAAGCAAATTGTTTTGCCAGGCGAAAGTGTGAACAAAAAGCTGTTGCGTGTGTTGCATGGCGGAAAAAATGAGAGCAGGCGGCAGGGGTAAAGTGCGCGTTGGGGTTGCTGCAACAACGTCAAACCGCAAAGTCAAATGCAACTAAAACCGCACAGAGGGTCAGCCTGCCAACCGGCCAGGCAGTTCTTCAAACGTCGCTGAAGGACGTCGACTGCCAAATGGAAAATGCGAATTAAAGGGAATGCTTTTATACCCTTTACCCTTTTAGGACTAAGGGGACTTGAAGAAAGTTCATAGATTATTGCCGTGTTGAAATCGGTAAGGGGGAAATGCCTTTGCCTTTATTTGGAGAACGTGGTAACTTTTCTACTTTTTAAATTCGATCCACCTGATAAAAGAAACCATTAGAGCATTTCAACTTCGTTTTTGCAAAGTTGCTCCTTATTTTCCTGTTGATTTCGGCGGTCCTTGCAAAGTTACCCTCGTGGGGTTGGTCCCATCCGGCTCATATCCCTTTGACGATTTATATGCCCGCTTATTTAGCCAGGTGAAGCCATCGGGCAGCCGGTAAAGCCGCATAACTTAATGGCTGGTCGGTTCATTTGAACTTTATTGCCGACTGCGGCCAACGGCGACCGGCCGCAAGGGCCGCTGCCACTTGGTCCCCGGGTCCTTTGGCCAAGAAAATCAATTTAGCTGGCTTAACTCGAACATCAAAGCGTGGCCAGGTAAACAGCAGGCCACGACCAGCCTCTGTCTCGACCGCCTTAAGCCAAATAAAGTGCGCCCCGAGGAGCCCAACGATTCCTTGTTTTGTTTTAGCCTTCGGTTAATTGTATTTTTCCAAAGGAATTTGATTGCATGGATTTATGGCCACGGTGGTTGATTGAAAAAACAAAAGAAGAGAAACCAAGACAGCCACTGTGTGTGTGTGTCGCTTACATTATTCATTTTTAATGCAGGGTAGCAGCGACCACAACAATTTGGCCACATGTAAGCACTGCCTTGGCCTGGCCATAATTGCCAAGAAGGCGGCGGCAGACCTCGGGAGACGCTCGCCTCCTCGGCTGGTAGCAGTTGGCAGTTGGCTGCACTTAAGACGCCGCCAGGTAGCATCATTAAAATGAGTTAGCGCTGTGGCAGCAGCCACTTGCGGCGGGGCAACTTGCAATGCCCACACGGGCCATGTAGACGGCGATGATGGCAATGGCAGTGTCGGTGGTTGTCTGTTGGCCTTTTGGGTGCAATTTGCAGCGGCAGTGGCAGCAATTAAGCCAAGAGGTGGATTAAGTCTAAGAGCCATGGCTGCCCTGCCCCCCCAGAGCCTTGGCCGTTTCATCTTCGGTGCAACGTGTGCTTTTGACGGCCAATTTGCGGGCCCGGCTGGGGGTCCGACTGTCTGTTGTTCTTGTCCGAGAGGGAGGAAAAAAAATTAGGAAACTTGCAAAGTGAAACTTGAAAACTGCGTTTGCATAGCTTTGCGGCTGGACTTGCTACGCTTTGTGCTCAATTACAGGACAACAAGGAGCAGAAGACGATGCCGAAAATTGCATTTAATTAAAAAGTCAGAAAGGAGAATGGAAAATATTTGTGCCGAAAAATACTTTTGTGGTTGCCACACAGCAGGCTCAATGTGTGTGTATATTGGTTTTTGTATAACTTATGCCAATCACATAACAAAATATTTTTGCTGAAATTAAATAAGCGAAGCTGCAGCAGCAGCAGCAGCAGCCCCAGCAACAAATCCACACTTGAACGCATAGCGTAACAAAATTCAATATCGCTTTTAATTGCATATTGCCTAGGCAACGGCAACAAGAGGCGGCAGCAACAACAACAACTTTCGGCTGGCATTGTGAGCCCCAGTGGAAGCCCCGAGAGCTGTCGCTTTGTCGGTTGGTTGGCTCGCTCGTCGGCTGTCTGGCCTGCCGTTTATATAAGGTCCACCTACCTCTATACTGTCCTCATACTCAACCTCCCCGAGCCCCCCTGCCCCTGACTCAGTGGGTTGCTTTTTCTGTGGCCCACGCCCTTGGGAGGATGGCATGGCAAACCTGTAATTTAGCAGCATGTTGTGTAAACTTTAAATCGAGTTATGCATTTTAATTGGTTGTTGTACAATTTGCAGCTCACCCACACACACACACGCGCAAATGCACAAGCTTATTCAGCTTGTCGAGATTTTGCGTAACAAAAATCATAGCATACTTTTTAGGGCCCTCGAATAGAATTCCAAAAGTAGCTCATAAAAAAACTATAGAAAAAATATTAACTGACAATTGAGAAATCCTCCGATTAGCTGACCTCGTCCGCCCAATTCTGCTTCCCGAATGCAATTAGCAGGCACGATGACGACCACTTAGGGGCCCATATAGAAAATTTGAATCTCTCTCTCTTCCAGCGAGACGAGTTGACCATGCAACCCCTTTGGTGACCTCTCACCCCGACACACACTCATATATACACACATGTGCACGTGGCCATGTGCTGAGTACGTGCAAATCTGACCAAAAATTTAAATTGAAGTTAAAATTTCAGCAAATTTTGTTGATGATGTGACGAGGGTGGAGGCGGTCGAGGCGAGGACGAATGAGGCTCTGATGTTTATATAACTGGGCTGGTCTGGACACGTGTCCGGCCTTTTGTGTCTCTGTGGCAAACAAGTATATCGAATTTTAATTACATTTGCCTCATGCGGCAGTTTCAGCACGCAAATGTGATTTTTGATTGAGAGAAGCCGCCAGCCCTTTCTTTCTTCCGTAGCTTCTGTCCATTGGCTTAATACATTTTCGAAAAGCATTTTGCGGTGGCTGTTTCATAATCCTGTCTGTTCGCTGATGTGTAAGATTTTTGCCCAGCCTGCAATTTTATTTATTGCGAATTGCATGTGTGACGAACTAGACAATTCGGTTGGCTGCCTCGGTCATTAAAATATGCAAAAATCAGAGGCCTCTGCCAAGACAAAGGACCGCCCATCAAACACACATTATTATGCATATAGGAAAACTGCTCGACAGCCGCCCATGCGATTTGTATTTTGACAAAGGTCCTGACCAGCGAAGGCTGTGGGTGTTGTTGACAAGCTCAGGACATGTGAGCTTAGGCTACCCAACTCACTGGGATCGACTGGTTTCATTAACATTTTTACGTGCATTGTAATTCAAATCAGTTGGAGACTTTAATTAGGTCAGCACAGCTTACCGGCAGCCGGACAAAAACAATCGAGTTCACTTACCTGGAAAGATAAGAAGCAAAATGCATAATGAGTCTTTGCTTAGACCAAAGCAACTCTAAGAACGAAAACGAGACATCCTCAGCCTCTACATTCAATTTGTTTGTTAATGTCTAGTCGGGTCAAAAAGCCCGTCGGTTCTGCTTCTTTTTATTTTGTGGGCCCCACGAAGTTTGCTTTGCTCTTCAGCTGCGTCGCCGCGTCGACAATTGACGCCGCCAAGGAGGCTGGCAACCGCCAGTCAGCGGCAGAAGTTTTACTCTTTGCTCGGAAGGCACAGAACGGGCATATCGGCTGGAAAGTTTTTGGGATATTTTGCTTTCCTGAGCATCAAAAACATTTTTGTGGATCCTTTTCTCTGGAGAAACCACAAGAGTCTTTGCTTGTCGGTGTTCGAATCTTGTCTTGGGCGTTATTTGATTTCAGTTTTCGCAGCGATCCGAGCGCTTTGAAAAAGGATAACAACGATGTGGCAGCAGCAGGCGCAGGCATTTTGCGATGCCGTTAGACATTTTCATTTTCATTAAAATCGCAAAAGGGAAACACAAACGGAGCCCACCGAGAAACACCGAGCGGCCGTCGCTGAGTGCGAGGGCGTGGCATATCCGGTTACGTAAAGGATATTGTCTAACAACAAAAGTGGAATAAATTAATTTAGCGCATGTCTTGGTCGCCGCCGCTGCCACCGCCCTGCCTCGTTGTGTTACGTTGGCAATGAGCTAGAAAATGAGCCGGGGAATATGTATGTATGCCTGCCTGCCTGCCGTGCTGGCGGCTGGCATCTTGGCAGCATCTAATAACAAAATATGTGCTACTGACAGGTGGCAAGGGCGGAGCCTGGCAGGCTGACATTTAATAAGGGGCCGCCGCCCTCGTAAGTTGCCTGGCTGGGCTTTTTATTAAAAAATTAAAGCGCACACACCTTCCAGGCGCGGCAGCTGCCACACACACACACACGCACACTTAGGAAATTGTATATCCTCCCTGGCCCGCATCAATATCAATTAAAGTATTCGGCCGCTGCCGTCTTCATAACGCTGTCAATTTCACTTTCACTTAATTTCGCCGACGACCCGGCAGACCATCTATCTTTTGATTGCTGTGTGTGAGGGGAAGACAAATGGTTGGTCGGCGTAAATTGCATTAGTTTTTCAATAATCCAACTAAAACACACACTGGAAATAGCCGAAGGTGGCATCCTTCATGGCTGATAAACTCGCTGAGACTAATCTTTTATTAATAAGCCCCCGAAAAAGCGCTCAATTGAGTTAATTAAATTTGCCCCAACCCCTGGCTCTGTCCAAAAATAAAGAAGGCCAATAAAGAAGGTCGATCGAAAGGAGCAAAAAAAATCAAACCGGAAGATGAAACTGCTTACGAGATGGCCAAGCGGCCGATATGTCGGCTTTAATAACGAATCCCCGTTCCCGTTTAGGGATATTGGAGGGTTTTGGGCCAAACCCTTTTCACCGTGGCTGCCTGCCCTCAACTTTGTTTAATGCTTAACAAACTTTTTTGACATTTTTATTGACAAGTTCGGGCGGTCCTGGCATCCCAAGGAAGCTTCTTGTTCTCGGCTGATTTTAATTTCGCCCTGCATACTTCCAGAGAGCAGCGGTCGGCCAAACTTTGTCTGCGGCGGAAATAAGTTGCCTATTACCGAACTCCCTGCCCCCTCCGCACACTCCCTGATTTTTCTTTCCACCAACTTGCAGGCCGGGCCGGCCGTGTGCGGTCAAATCTAATTTCCGCAGCTTTACTGCTTTATTAAACTATTACAAGCGATGGCGGCCGACGCTTTGCCAGCTTCTTTGGTATTAAAAAAGTTATCGCATATATCCGACTTGTATATGAAAAAACCACGAAATGTGTTAATAAAGCACAACTGCTGCCCACCCACACATACACCGGCACATGTGCCCGGGACGACTTGTCGACGTGGCCATAATGAAACTACTAAATTGGCCAGGCCGGCTGCAGGTCGTTGGGTGTCGGTGTCGGTGTCTTGGCCAACATGTGGCGCCTCGGCTGGCCGCCTTTTATGGCAGCCACCGCCGACCGCCCGCACTTAAATTTTTGGGTCCATCTTGTGTACGTTTAATTGCTTTGACCTTTGAAACGACTGAGCGCTGCTGCCTGGCCCCGGGGAAGGTGCCTTGGCTGGCAGGCTCAAACGTTGCATGTTAATTAGCGTTAAGCAGCAGCCGCCACACGGGGCCGTTGTCAAGGCGACCACCACCACTGCTGTTGGGTCTTTGGGATCGGTTGCCACCGGCAACGCATGCGATAAAAATTTATTAGCCTGGCCTCCCGCTCGCCTCTGTCGTCCGCTGGGTAGTTTATTTTTTATATGAAACTTTTGCTATATTGCAATTAAATTTAAGCTGCATTAAACTGCCAACCCCCACAAAGGATCTCGACTGTATGCGTGTGAGTAGAATTGACGGTAAAGTTTTGCCGGCAAAGTTCTCGTTGCCTTTGAAGCGGAGTCTGCTTGCCAGCCAAGTCAGCCAGTTGGCCTGGGTGTGGGTGCTGCTGGCTTTATTCCGGGCGATTTTTCGGTTTACCCACACACACACACAGCCGCAAAAAAAGAGAGCAACTGGCTTAAATGGCACTTATGGGCTTATACGGCAACTTACAGCGTCATTTGTGGACTTGCTTTCGAGAATTCGCCAATGAATGGGATGAGTTTTGTGCGGCGATGGCAATAATTTAAATATTCGTTGGAATTCTGGCCGGCGGGGGCCTCATTAAAACTCATTAGCGGGTCTTGTTTATGGAGCCTCCGAGAGAGCGAATGCGACTAAAGTTTCCAGTTCAAATTTATCGCCAAAGCCCACCAGAATTCAATTTAATTTTACAACCTTTTCGCTTGCGCTTAGCGCTGCAGTTTAGGTATTGAATAAAAAAAGAAAAAACATGCGAGACTTTCACGCAAATGAATTCGAATTTAATAAATGCAAAACGAGGAAAGGCAGAGTGAAAGCAACAGCGGCAGCAGCAGAATGACATGCATTTCATAAAACTTTACTCATATAAATTGAAATTGAAATGAAATAATATGACGAGCACTTTGACAGAGCACCACATAGAAGCAATGAATGGAAACGAGAGGATGTTGCGCCCTATCAACTGTACATGGAGGAGGGCTACAATTCAAGCTGAGGTAAAATTTGTTGAGCAAACAACAAGTGGCCGGGGAGCCGGCGGAGGAAGGACAACTTAAACTGTCATTGGAAAGTTGGTAAAAGCGTTTCGAGGACATTGTGGGTATTAAAAAAGTTTCCCAGCGCACTACTCCAATTACAGTGATACATTTTTATGACAGAAGGCAAAAAGGAAGCGACGCTTTGAAGGACTTCAAAGCATCCCGAAATGCATGCGAAAGATGCCGAGCTATTTGCAAAATTCAATTAGTTGGCTGCTCACTAGTTAGGGTTGCCATCTGGAATGCTACACACACACACGCACACCATCATATATTCGTATACAAATTGACCAGGCTAGATTCTCAGATGCTCAGATGCTCGGTTGGTTGGTTGGTTGGTTGGCTTTTGTCTGTTTGTGACATTCCTTGCAAGCTGTGGCAGTGGCAGTGGCAGCGGCGGTGGTTGTCCTCGGCACATAGCAACTTCAATTACGCCGAAAATGTCACATTAATTATTGGCATTTATGGGGTTTCGGCTCAGTTGATATGACAGACGACGACGACGGGTGGTGGGCGGGGGAACAATGCATACGAGTCGACTTTATGGCATAGTTTCGGGGTTGCTGTAGGTGGCATGTGTGTGTGTGTGTGTGTGTTGCATTAATTGAATTCCATGTTGTTTTTGTGTGTCAACTACAAAACTCGCTGGCAGTCGCCCGCCCAGCCTGCCTTTTGAGGGCAATTAAAAGTTAATTTGACAAAGCGAGACATTTCAAATTAATTTTGATTTTAAACGAGATTTTAATTTAATTTGTTCTCTAGGAATTCATGAGGCCAAAAGTCCTCCACAACATTCGCTACCATCGCATTGCAAAAGTGCAGATTTCGTTCCGGTAATCAAATCAACTTCACCGCACAAACTATTCCCGCGCCTTGAATGACAGACATACTAAAATGCTGAAGGCAAGAGAGTTTCATATAATTTGGATCTATGGAACCTTCCTGGCCAAATGGCATATCGAGTTTCACGCTTGTCCGCCGCCTTTTTTGCTGGTGATTGAGAGGCTTCGATAACTGAGTTATTCGATGGTCAACAATCTATCGGCATGGAATATCAGGCAATTAACAATTCCTGTCAGCCCACAACACTTGTTTATATGCAAAAGCAGCCGCCTGCCGGCCTCCCTCGAGGGCTGCAAAGTGCGGGCAATGCAATTACTTAATGACAGCCCAGTGGCAGCCCTGGCAGCCCGCAAAGTCAAGTGCGGTTAGGCGACGAGTGAGAGCCAGCGATCGGCTTCAATGCAGCTCAACTGGCGCTTTTCAACGTCACTTATGCCAACTGTCTGTCAGCAGCAGTTCACCAGCCAACCGGGCCTATGCGCACACACGCACTGGGCTACTTATGCAAATGGTTAGTAATGGCGGCAGACGCCATTGTTGCTCATCTCGAGGAGAAAGTTCGATTGACAGTTGGCGACTCGCAGGCGCTCTGCAATTCCGCTGACAACGCCGAGGACGGGAATGACAACGACGATGATGATGACAACTTAGCAGTTGCTGGCCTGACAATGAACTGCATGCATGAATATTCTAATCAAATGAGCAGGAGAGTTGGGGAGGCGGCGGCGGCTCAGTCAACTCGTTCGTTGTTCGGCCGACAATTGCCGAGTTGTAAGAAAAAAAGAAATCCTGCCTGTCGACGTCACATGTGCGCCATATGCTGTGCTGTCCTGTGCTCCGGGGCTGCGGCAAAGTTTCAAAGTCAGTCGACCGACAGGCCCAGGAAACGGACGGCTGTCGGGCGGTGGGTGGTGCGATTTCGTTCGTTTCGTTTCATTCACTCACTGAAATCGAATTTGCATAATTTAACATGATGGTTGCGCTTATTCCCGGCCGCCTCGGCTATTATTGTTGTCGCTGTTCGGCGCGGCGCGCGTTTCTCGAGCAAGCAGAGTCCTGACTTCGCTGCCGACTTCACCGCACATTTTGCCACCACATGCATCATCATTTGCATACATTTTCGGAATTGTGTGCGTCCTGGCGACGCGATTCACCCAGCCACCCAGTCAGTCAGTCAATCGAGCTGGCGGCTGGCTGGCTTCCGTGCCCTTCGTCATTATGTTCCCCTGGCGGAGACGGAGACCTGGGCATTCATACATTTGATTTGCTCTTCCCCGGGACCCCGGGAACGTCAGCCAGCGCTGACTCGATTTTCTTTTAATATAATTCCCCTCCATACAGGGATGAGCCGGTGGGTGGGTGGTTGGTTTGGATGTGTTTGCTGGGTAGCAAAAATTGACGTTGATGGATTTTGGCACTTACACAGGCTAGCGGCTGTCATTCCGGCTGTTTTTAGGGCGCGCGCGGCTGCTGACTTTGAAGCGCATTTTAATGAAGAATGATGGCCTGAGATGGCATCCTCCGCCGAGGAGAGACGACGACGACTGACAGTTTTGGCGGCTTTGAACTTTCGACTCGTTTGACTGTCGATGGCGACATAAAGTTGCTGCTGCCGCCAGAGATATTGACAGCGGCTGAATTATGATGTCGAGAAGGCATCCTGCCCCATTAGGAGGCCATCAAGGCCGCAATTGTCATAAATTTTGAGGGGCATTCGCTTTGTTTTGCAACAGTTTGCATAAAATTTGTCCTGGCAGCAATGTAACCCAATTTGTTGCCATTTTGACATGCATATCATTTTTGTTTTGAACGGATCGAAATGACCGCCAAATCGAAGACAAAACTCAACGCCAGTTAAGTGAAGTTGAAGCTGGGAAAATCTTCGTTGGCCGCAGGCTCGTTGCTGCCAGCGTGGCAACGCCTTTCATGCATATCAAAATGGCAACAATAAACGCCAACAAAAGAACAACAATAACAAACATTAACATGAAAATACAACACACACAACAAAGGACGAGGGCGACGCCGGTCGCTGGCGGGTGGCGGCAGTCAGTTTGCAAATGTAAGCAAAATAAAAGTACAAGCACACACACACATACACGGGGTGGGTGCGTGTGTAAAAAGCAAAACTTTTGACATAATAAAATGAAATGTTATTGTTAAAAAAGTTACTCGCATATTAAAACAAACGAAACTTTTTTTTTTTCGCCTTCGTTTATTTTTTGTGTTTCTCCTCCTTTGGCGTTGTTTATTTTACGTCCGCTGTGCTTCGGCATTTGCAAGTAAAAATACGCACACACACACGCAGCCACGCACACATCGAGAGGAGCAACCAGAAAAATGCAAATGGTGAGCGTGTGAAACGACGCGACGCTGCCAAAAGCAAACAATTTTAATTGAACTGTTTACCCGATTTTTATTTTATTCCATTTCATGTACCGTCCATCCGAGCGTCGCGTTCGCTCGACTTCTGCGAACATTTTAGCCATGCTTTGTAATTGTTATTGTTATGTTTGTGATGATTATTTGGCTCGTTGCACAGCTGTTGCCAATCTCTCACCACAAACACCCCAAGGGGTCGCCGGGTATGCCGGCGGCATGATGCCCGAAGCGGCTGCCAGGACAGCTCGTCAACCCTCCTTAAGCGTGGCCAAAGGCGCTTAAATATCGACAAACTGGGGCGGATTTTAAATGACAACCAAGTGCACCAAAAAAAGAATGAGATGGAGAGAGGGAGATGGTTCGGGGAACTGAAAGTGTTAGGATTTTTCAACTGAACTGAGACATACGATTATTTTATATTTTGCAGTAAGAAGGAAAGCAGTTTGTTTCCTTATCTAAATGAAGATAATTTCGTCCATTTTATTCCCATGTTTTTTCTGTGCAACGGTATAAAAAAACCGCACCGCAGAGTTGCTTTGAGGTTTCGATTCTTAAAAGCAACTTTGTTATTTCGTTTGTAAATTGTTTTCTTAGTTTCCCATCTCTTCAAGAGTTTCCTTTGCCAATTTAAAGGATATTAATGGATCTCTTCATCGAAATAAAAACTCCGTAAGCAAACTTTGTAGAATCTACTTATAGTACAGTTGGATTTCTAGGCATAGCTTTCAAATTACGCACGTAATACACACAATATTAACTGGCAACAACAACAATAACGAGCTGAACACGTTACGCAAGAATAAGGTAGAGAAGGTAGTTTGGAAAAGATGGAAAGTAAGAAGATTACAAGGTAGATATTTTGGATATTTTAAAAGGGAATTTCGTACTCACCTTTACTGGCACCGTCCGGTCCGCGCAAAATGGTGCACTCCTCTATTGTCCCAAAGGGATGGAAGATTTGTCTAACATCGTCTTCGGTTTGTTGTTTGCTGAGCATGCCAACGAACAGCTTGCGATCTAAATGCTCTATTTATGTGAATTTTGTGGGTGGTGTAGTTGTCCAATTTTGATTTATTTAATTTAATATTTTTTGGTATTTGTTGTTTTTCAAAAAGGCAGTGAAAAGGAAATGTCATGTGTGAATATCAGTAGAGTTTTTTTTTGGTATCATCAAAGCCATAACAGTAACCGAAACGAATAGCAATAAAATATGGAAGAATCAAATCAAAAATGTATGGCGGTCGTTGAGAGAGAGAGAAACAGAAGAAAAAGAAGAGGAAAAAACGAGAAACGAAAATGCAAAATGGAAAATATTTTTTGGAAATTAATCAAAATTCAGATATTAGGCCATATGAGCGTTTATTTATTGTTTATATTCAGACATATTGGTTGGTATTATCGGTATATATGCGACATATATAGAAATGGTAAACGTAACGAGAGGGTTACACATTACGCAATAAATTTGTAACGAGTAACGAGAACGCAGCAGGCACATTGAGTATAAAAAAACAAAGACGATTTGCAACGAGCGCAAGAATACCAAAAAAATTTAAAACAAAAAATTAACAACATTTAGGTAACCAGTTAACGCAAAAATCGTTCACAAAATTATTTATATGTGTTGGTATATTTTTTTTGGGGATTACACAAAACGTGGAAAGGCCATACAAAAAATAGAAAAGAATGTTTTTAATTTTGGTTTATTTTTTTGAAGGTGTAATAAAATAAAAGTTGGTCAGTTAAGTTTCCAATTTTGCCAATTTTGATGTAATATTTTTTATTTAAAATCATTTGTATTTTTTTTTTTTTTATAGAGCACGTGTTACATAAAAAGGAAAGAAAAGAAGATAAAAATGGGTGAATTTTAGTAAAATTGTCGCAATAAATTTTTCTAAATTTTTTTGTAGGAACTTACAACTTACAAAATCGAAAAGAGCTAAAAAATACATACAACCACACACACGCACACACCAGCGTTTACCACACACACGTACACTTAGCATAATGACTACGACACGGAAAAAAGGTAATAACGTTTCGAGCGACTACAAGGCAAAGATTTTGAATTGGCCAACCCGATAAATGCCAAAGGTAAATAAAATGAGTCTGCCGAGGGTCATTCGTGCTGCCCGGCCCGAAAAGCAGAAAACAATTGCCCCCAAGGAACAATGCCAATAGCAGCAGCTGCCGTTGCTGCTGCGTTAAAGTGGCAAAAGCAATCGAAGTAGAAAATAACTAATACGACACGTTAGCCGGCTCCCATAGCTGCAGGCAATTGTCTTCCCTGCTTCCGTGTGTGTGTGGGTGAGGGTGTTTGGGACCGTAAGCCTAATGGCATTGGGCGCTCTGACCCTGGGCACTGTTAGCCGGGGCTAAGCACGTGCAATAAGCCAAACAACGCCGCTGGCATGCTAAGCACACACACACTCACCCGCAGCCCTTACCGGCAATCCTGCTCAAGTAAAACGGGCCAATGTGAAAGGGTTGGCTTAATAAAAATGTAAAGCACGTGGGGCCTCACGGAAAAAAAACAAGGCTTCTCGCAAAGGTGAAGCAAAATAGTGCTGCATACTTTGCGGCGCATGCTGAACATGCTGTACATATGAAAATGGCATAGTTCAACTGCCTGTTAACAGTTGCGGCTCGAACAAAAAGGAAAAATGGCCCAAAAGCTAAAGTGAAAAACGACTCAAAGGCCCGCCAACCCACGCCGAAGATCAAACACCCTTTTCAGAGCAAAACCAGGCCAAGGATTGGCGAGTTCGGAGCAGCTTGGTAAGCTCTGTTGAGTGTAGTAGAGTATAAAAGCAAAAGGAAGCCGATCCGCCAGCTCGACCAATGGCTCCAGATTGGTTACTCCGGCCCCCGGGACTTTGGTGTTCGGGACAAAAGGCCAAAGGATTTGCACAATGTTTAGCCGCCGTTGCAGCAATTTTCTACAATTACCAAGAGTGGGGCCGGGCAGGCCAGCTGAACTGGGACCGACCGGCATAAAATGCACACAATTTCCCTTCCCTTCTCACAGATTCGTTTTGGTCGAGTCAAAAGTGGAAAGCAGAAAGTAGAAAGTGGCAAGTGGCTAAAAAGCAAAGGCAAAGCAGTAGAAATAATATTAAAGGCCATTAGGCTCATATAGACAAGCTAAGTGGCTCTTTTTAGTGCCAGCACCGTCAGGACGACAAGGACTACACCGGCCGTGGTCTACAGGGCCGAGGGCCATGTGTGCCGGTCTGTTGTCGTCGCCGTCGTCGTCGTCGTTGTCGCCGTTGCCTGCCCAGCCGAGAAGAAGTCATTAACGTGTCGTTGTCTTTGATGCTGCCCGGGCTGCCCAAAAAAAAGAGAATCCACTCACCTTCTCGTCCAAAAAAAAAAGCAAATTAAATTAGTTAACCACATGGCAGGCAGGCAGAAAGGCAACCCGGCAAACCTGGCGCGACTTTTGTGCTTTAAATGCAGGGCAGGGACACCAAACGCCGACAGTCAGCGGCGGCGACGTGGCTCTCCACTAATTGTTGCATGTTATGTTTTGGCTTATCTGGCCGGTCCCCCGGGCGGCAGTGGCGACTCAGTCAGCCCGAAATGCGCCAGACAAGTAATTGTATTTTAAATGCACGGCCACGGCAAAGGTGAAAGAGCCGGGCAAGAGTCGCGTCTATAAATTATACAAAAATGGAGACATGTTGGGCAGGCGACGGGTCGGATGGGCAGACAGGTTTAGAGACTGTTTCAGGTCGTCTTGGTTTGGCTGGGGTATTTGCGCCAATTGACATGTAAATTGGCATTTAATAGTTGCTAATGAGCGTCTGTGGATTCATTG
>JBAMCP010000419.1:0-54999 GCA_037075105.1 Lissocephala sabroskyi | reverse complement strand
TGGACTTGAAATCCATTGGGTTCTACCCGCACAGGTTCGAATCCTGTCCGCAGCGGAAGCTACTTTTTAATTTTCTTATATTTTTACTTTTTTTTCCTTAATATTTTAGCAGAAGCCTCGATTATGTATATATTTTCCCCATTAA
Organism: Lissocephala sabroskyi; assembly: GCA_037075105.1. NCBI lineage: Eukaryota > Metazoa > Arthropoda > Insecta > Diptera > Drosophilidae > Lissocephala > Lissocephala sabroskyi. Next base: position 54,854 of record JBAMCP010000419.1, on the reverse strand, counting down.
AGATTTCCTTCGGTAATCCCAAATATAATACAGAAAGTATCAGAGAACTTTATCCAAAGATCTAGCAAAATTCTTCTTTCCTTTAACTCGACAGAATACCGACTATAAAAAAGTAAACTCTCCTTTTCTAGATGGCTTCCCTCTTTAAAATATGTGGGGATATCATAAAGATCTCATCTTAATTTCTTTTCTTAGTATTCCTTAAACTCAGAAACGGGAATAAAAAAAATAAAAAGATCCAATTACAATTTTAAATTTCTCACTCACTAGCAAAAATTTTCCTTTCTTTTAACTAGACAGGATATAGGCTATAATAGAGGACAAATTCCTTTTCTTAATCTCTTCCTTCTCCAAATACGAGTGAATATTATGGGGATCTCATCCTTAACTCAGAATCGGGGATAATAGTTCAACTAATTCTAAGACAAAGTTGAAGTTTTGTTCCATCGGTTTCTCTAATTCCTGTTATCAAAGGTTCGAATCCTGTCCGCAGCGGAAGATACTTTTTAATTATCTTCTTACGTTTTTTTGTTCTTTAAATATTTTATCAGAAGACTCGGCCTTTATATATTTCCCCATTAAAGAGTTCCGTTAGTTATCCCAAATACAGTACAGAAAATATCAGAGAACTTCCTCCAAAGATCTAGCAAAATTCTTCTTTCTTGTAACTCCACAGGATAATACATATAAAAGCGGACAATTTCCTTGTCTAAATGGCTTCCCTCTACAAAATATGTGGGGATATCATAAAGATCTCATTTAAATTCTTCTCAGACTCGTAAATAATAATTCAACTAATTCTAAGACAAAGTTTAAAGTTTGTTCCATTGGTTTCCTTAGTTCCTGTTCTCAAAGGGATTCCAGGAAGTTGAAATCAGCAGAAATCTTTGTATTATAAAACTTTAATCCAATGACCTTCGATTGCTTTAGAATTCCTCGTGCAATTCGAACAAATTTCGCTGCATTGAAGAATTAAAATCGCCGATTTTATTGTATCCATAAATCTACACTTTATTTTTAGGCTTTCCGCGCAACGACAGGATCTGTTTTAGGCTGGTTGGTCTGGTCTGTGTGATTGCTGTCCACTTTCAACTTATCCTAAGTAATTTTCATCGTCTCTGCCTCGCAAATCAAACAAGAAGAAAGAATATCAAATGATTGGCGACCCGACGGGCCGCCCGGTTCTCTAGTCTACGTAGAATCATAAAATCGCAGTTCGTCGTGGTGTCCTCGCGGCTGCCGCAGTTTACAACTTGGCGCGCTTGGGAACATTGTTCGCCAGGACACCGCAGTCCTCCATATGCTTGAAGAGCGCCTCCAAATACTCGTCACGGTGCTTGATCAAATGAGCCGCATGCTGGCTACGCTCCCAACGCTTAAAGGTAACCTGAAAAATACCAATCAATAAAAAGGATTCGACATTCAGAACAGAAAATCCCTGTACCTTAATGTTGGCCCGCTCCCAGTTCTCCCGCACCGCCTGGTTGGACGAGGGCGGCCCAATGGGATCGTTGTCGGACACAAAGAATAACGCCGGGGCCTTGAGCAAAGTCGAGTGGAACATCTGGCTGGAGCGCATATAATGGATGGTGGCCTGGTTGTGGAATGTCTTCAGGTGGTAAAGCGTGTAGTTGCGCAGAGCGCTCTGCATCCTGGCATTCTTGGGGAAGATGGACTTGGGCACGCCCACAGGGATCTCGGTGATGTCGGCTGCGCTGTCCCAGATCTGGCAGGCGAACCGCTCCAACACGCTGCCATAGCGGGCCATGTCGCGCGACATCTGCAGCATGATCTCGCCGAACTGGTAGGCGCCCACGGAGAAGCCGTGCATGATGATGGGCGCGTACTGTTGGTTGTTCTCCAGGAACTTCAACGTCTCGGCTGCCACCACCTGCAAGGAAATCAGAGACTTTAAATCAGCTGGCCAATGGAATTTACACTCGCCCACACTCACCTGGGTGCCTTTGGTGGGCCAGAGCAGCTGCCAGGGTGTAATGTGCACCACCATCACGTCGAAGCCGATTTCCGTGTAGATTTCGGCGTATTTCTTCAGGTGCTTCTGCTTGGCCATGAGCCAGGCCATCATGAGGACCAGCGGGTTGCCGGTGGGCTTCTTGAAGGCCAGAGTCTTGGGGTCCACCTCCAGCTCGGCCTTGTTGTTCGTGTAGAGCGTCATGTTCTTGGTGATGTCCTTGGAGGATATATAGCGGCGGTTCTTCATCGGGGCCATGGCGCTCTGCGGAACACAAAACAAGCGCCTTCAATTAGTTTGACCTTCCAGCTTGGCAACCACCTGGTCGAATGGGACTAGGCTAACTCCACAGAGAGATTAGCGTCGGCATGGGCTGATCAGCGGTCTCTCCAGGAGATAAGATACGAGGGAGACTTTATCATGCACACAATGAAACAGAAGGTACAAAGATTGATACAAAGATTGTAAAAGGAAAGTATATCTAGAAATACTTAAGGAAACTACGGAAAAGAGAACCGAATTTCTGAGCTGAGCTTTCTTGGAGCGAAAGGAACTTAAGGGAAAGTTATCTTTCTTTAAAGATCTTGATGGACTTTAAGGAATCTATAAACGTAAACCGACCACTGCGTTTGCTCATTGACCGTAAACTAATCGAACTGTCTGGCTTCGCTCAGATAACCGATCCCAAATTAGATTGCAGGTTTCGGGCTCGGTCCGTTTCAAGTTCTATGGCGCGCGATAAAAAGCTGGACGAGATTATCACTGCTATCGGATCGGACTAGCCCGAGTTTAGTGGCTGTCTGTGCTGATGATGTAATGACGGCTGCTAGGCTCCTTTCGGAGAACGCAAAGAAAACTGAAAACTCACAACTCGAAGGCGTTGGTAGACCTGCAGCAGCACCACCAGCAGCATGGCCAGCACGGCCAGTTCAATAATGAATACCATAATTATCGAGGATTTTGCAAAGGTGACGGAGGAACTTTCGATGCCTCGAGCTACTCGCCCAGCCGACTGGGTGGCGGTAATGATCTTGCCTGAGGTTCTGCCAGTTCCAGTCACGCAATGGACGTGTGTGTGTGGGCGTGGGGAAGGGGACACATACAGTCGCACACACACGTCCATTTAGTGGCGGATTGAATTACATTTCGGGACTGGAAAATGTCGTGCAGCTCGACAAATAGACCAGAGCTTGGGCACTGGAATGCCGAGCGAGCGAGCGAGAAAGCGCGGCTTTTGGGGCAAAAGCTTCGCCAAGGGGCACAATTTGTGATCTATTTTAGAAAATATAATAAAAGCTTCCCCAATTGGCCGGGGTGAGCGGTGCACTGTGGTCAGTTGGGAAAGTCACCATCCCCGCGAGGCAAGCGACAACAGCTGTGGGGTTAAATGATCTTCGGTCGCCTTGTTATCAGTGGGTTAAGTCAGGCATGAAACAATCCAGCAAATTGTAATTATTTCTGTACGAAGCACGCCCGCTAATTAAAACGAAGTCGCTTGTCCGTCTGCCCAACTGTCCGAGTACAAAGTTCAAGGCGGCCGGCGGCAGGTGTGAGGCAATCAAAAAGCCGGCAATGGAAAACAGAAATATGATAAGCAGCAGGACAAAAAAGCAAGGAAGTAATAAAAAAAGCGGGGAGTTGGGGTTAATGGCGAGGCGAGTTGTGTGTGGGAGGGGGAAACAAGATTCGCTTACATGATGGACCAATCGGGTTTCTTGCGCCTGCAACGGCATCTGAAGGCTCGAGAAATTGCGGCACAGGGGGCGCTGCTGCTGCTGCTGCCGTTGGAGCAACCTCGGCCCGTGCGCTTTGCCCAGGAAACAATCAGCGTAGACGCTCTCATATGGCACGGCGGCGGCGGCGGCGGCTCGGCGGCTGTTGTGCGCTGTGTGTGTGTGTGGATGTGCGATTATGGGGTGGGGGGGCGGACGACGGGGGGAAGTGTGGAGAGAACAAAGAACATAACGGTTTATGTGGTTGTAGGCTTTCCAATTACAATTATGTTTGTACATTTACCACCAAAGGACAGGCCCACGGCCAGGGTGGCTGCAGAGCGGCCGGCGGTAATCGGCAGGTTTATCGATTTTTTCCCTGCAGTTGCATAAAACGCAGTGCGGTAAAGAAAATGCGAAGCCATGTTGCGTACACGTACAGATAACGGCACTGTCACAAAAAATAAAGCACAAATTAAAATTTATTATGATTTGCATACACCAATCTCACGGCTCCGACTCTACGAATTTCGAACACCCTTTTTCAATTTCAGTCCCGCTAACACACACGCACGCCTGACCTTCGCAGCATATAAGAAGCTCTGCCAAAAAGAGCATAGACTCGTCCGGCAGACGCAGCCGCCGCCGTCGTTGCATTTGGCTGCACACTCACACACTCTCAGGCTCACGCACCTACACGGTTGTGCTGAAAAGCGAACTTTGGACCTTGGCGGCGACGGCCGAACAACTCGTTGCAGGCGAGGAGGTTTTAATTTTAATTTGCCAAATCAATTGATCGCAATGCGAGTGTGTTGGTGTGCAAAAGAAAACAACAAAAAAAATGCAATCACGTCCTGTCGTCTCGACTGATGTATGAATCTGTGATGCGAGTTGCTGGTCCTGTGTGGTTTTCGCGGCACTTACACTCTTTCAAAAGACAAAGACACAGAAACCCAATCAATTCCGCCCCGCACGCAATTAAACAAAACAAAAACGGCCAACAGGCAGCAAGAACTTCCGAACAACAACAAAAACTGGCAGTTTCTGTCCGGCTGCGCTGCTGTTTTCAGTGTGTTTAGACTACGGCTGGAAATTGTAATCGGCGACCGACTGAAATCGACTAGTCGCCCACCAAATAATCGGAACAATCAAAGTTTTTGACTTAACCGAGTGGATATATTTATCTAGAAATAAAACACAAAATTGAATTTAAAATTCACTGCCAAAGAGCTGGGGGCAAACCATTAAGTAAAATATTGCATTAATATTAAAAGCTTCTTAAAATCGATTAGTCGATAGTTTCACTGCGATTACTTGTTATTAAATTTATTGCAGATATAAATGTAAATATTAATGCTCTAATTAATATTTAGTTTGTTTAAAAAATTATAATTTTTTAAAATGTATAAGTTCGATTAAAAAATATCGATAGTTGACTCGAACACGCAACAATAAAAACAATCAAAACACAAATAAAGGAAGACAAATGCTGCGCAGCTTAAGGAAATCCGTGCAAATCGTCAGTGGCTTGTTTATGTAATGAGAGTAAATTAATTATTGTTAAATATTTTTTCAGTATGGCCGCCTTAGCAGCAGCCAGCGGCTGGCAAGCTCAACCGCCCCAGAGAACCCACAGCCACTTGTTGAAGTTTCCGAGGAGCACGGGGTCCGTCAGATTGTCCTTAATCATCCAAAGACGCTCAATTCCTTGTCAATGGAAATGATGACTGCCATACACGAAGCCATGATCAAGGACAAGGACAATATTAAGCTGCGCTGTGTTGTGGTATCGGCGACCGGCAAGATTTGGTCCGCTGGCCACAACCTCAAGGAGCTGGTGAGCCAAAACTTTAATAATTCGTTGGATTATTTGGATAAATTGCTTGCCTCTGTAGGTCAACAAGCCAGAAATCCAGGAGGACGTCTTCCAAAAGCTAACCGACATAATTTTAAGCATCCAAACGCTCCCGGTGCCCGTAATTGCCAAAGTCAACGGCTACGCCGCCGCCGCCGGCTGCCAGCTCGTGGCCTCCTGCGATATGGTAGTCAGCAGCGACAAGGGCAAGTTCTCCACTCCAGGGTGAGTGATACTATCCAATGTTTTAAGAACTTTATTTGAATGCCCTTTGCAGGGCAGCCGTGGGCGTCTTTTGCACTACTCCCGGCATTGCCATTTCCCGGGTGATGTCGCGCCCCAAATCCGCTTACATGCTGATGACTGGTCTGCCCTTATCGGCCGAGGAGGCTTACGTGGCCGGGCTCGTCACCAAGGTGGTGCCCGAGGATAAACTCGACTACACTGTGGACGAGATAACCTGCGCCATTTCGGCCAAGAGCCGGGCTGTGATTTGCTTTGGCAAGAAGTTCTACTACGAGCAGATGAACATGTCCCTCAAGGAGGCCTACGAGCGTGGCAAAATGGTAAGGATTTCGATCTCCCTAATTGCTCTATATTCTCGACTTTTTCGCCTTGCAGAAAATGTGTGATAATCTGAAGCTGCCCGACTGCCAGGAGGGCATCAAGAGCTTCTTCGAGAAGCGCCAGCCCGAATGGAAGCACAAGTAACCCAAAGTCTGCCGAAAAATATTCCCCAAACTTTACTCACCAGTTGTGCATTTGACTTTTTTAAATAAGACTTGTTGAACTTGTTATTTTATTAATTTATTGTTGTTAAAACTTCTCTGGAGGGGAGTGGATTATTTAGTAGCCTATGGAAGCCTTTAAAAAAAGGAGCAAGAGAACCATTTCTCACAGAAGCTGGAGCGTTGGCTTTTTTCAGGAGTGTTCGGTAGTTTCCTTTTTTATTTCATTAATTTTTTGTCGTTAAAGCTTCTCTGGAGGGGAGTAGATAATTTAGTAGCCTGTGGAAGCCTTTAAGAAAAGGAAGAAATGGAAATTAAGACAATCAAAAGAAGGATCTTTTTCTCTCCACTGGAGTGTTGGTTTTTTTTCGGTAGTTTCCTTTTTTAAAGCCTTCAGGTTAATTTAAAGAGATTCCAATGCAAAATGAAGCCTTTTTTTTGGTTACTTTTAAACCGATTCCTTTACCGGTTGGATGAGGAGAGCGATCGCGTGGTCAGTTTCAAAAATGTTTTGATTGATGGATTCAAATCCCAGAACATTCGATTACAAACCTTTCTCCAAATACCAGAAGGTAACTCCAGGTCTTCTAATCGCAGACTCCCCGATCGCAGACCCCACCGATCTTGTGAGAAATCCCACCGATCGTCGGAGGGAAATAAGAACGAAAGTTGCAGGTGTGCTTCATTAAAATTTTGTGTGTAGTTTATTTGAATGGTTTTAATATTGTGAAAGTAAAATTACAATTACAAAGTTCACGCGACTGTTGGGTAAGTGAAATGAAGGAAGCGAATTGAAAAAAAAAAAGAAAAATAAACTAAAATTTTAACTGGCAGTTGATTTTGGGCTGTGATCCGTCAATTTCATAAAGTCTGTTGGGTTTTTGAGTCTTTTTTTTTTGTAAATGGCAAAGAAAATTCCCGAGGGTCACCAATAAAAAACCAAAGAGCAAAAATTTCGAACGCGCTTTTTTTGTATTGAATTTCCCAAAATAGCCTACGAGGATGTGCGGCATATAAAAATATTTGATATATCTTGGGATAGTGCGGGGATAGACAAACACTCTTTAAACCTAGACTTAGGGCGACCTAGAAAGTAGAGCAAAAGGGTTAGAACTGTGCGGGTTTCGTTTTTAAAGACCGTTTCTTGGTATTGTTTAATCTAAAAGACGATCCATAGAGCAAAGAGAATTACGCAAAGAATTAAGAGTAGTATCATGTGCTAGAGACTAAAGACGGAAGAGAAAACACCCCGTGTGCTAAAATTAAAATGGGTTCAAAATATATTGAGGGCTGGTCGAACCAACCCAAGGAACTTGGCGAAAAAGAGCCCCGAGATCTTGGCCAGGACTCCTTCCTAGTGCAATTTAGACCTCGGTAACAGGACGCTTCTCGATCCAGGCCTTGATCGGTTCCAAAGCGTTGATGGCATCCACCACGCCACGCAGGGCCGGATAAGGTTCAAGAAGATCGCGCTTCACCATGTAGTTCATGTAGTCGGTGATGCCGGCAAAGTAGACGTCGGCCCAGGTCAGCTGGTGAGGGAAAAAGTTCAGGATTAGCGGCGGTGGAGGTGGTTATTTCTCAGGCTTACCTTGGCCAGAGCCAAGTGGCCGTCGTTGTCCTTGACGGTCTGCTCGAGCTTCTCCAAGTAGAACGGAATGACCTCCGAGTTGAGGGTGACCAGCTTCTTCTCCTTGATCTCGTCCTCGGGCTCATACGAGACGACTGCAATTTCTATACATTAAAAATTCAAAAGTTAATCAAAAAACACTGAACATGCAATTGGGTCACACATTGTTCGCTACTTAGACGGAAGTCGTTGATGGTGTCAACGACAATATCGATCTGCAGATCCTCCCACGGAGTTGCCCCGCACAGGCCCACAGTCTTGGCCAGGAAACGGGCCATCGAGATGCTCTGATGCACGCGCTTCCCGTCCACCTCCAGCACCGGCATCTGGCCCATGGGCATGGCTAAAAAATTAACCCAATTAACGGTAAACAAAATCCCCAGCCAAGATGGACTTACTTGGCTTCAGGGCTGGCCACTCGTCGCGGGTGACGCGGACATCCTCGTACTCAATGCCGCCGTAGGCGAAAAGATAGCGCAAGGGCTCGGCCAGGGCCTTCACATTGAAGTAGAAGAGGGTATAGGAGTGCTTGATGGGCTCAGCGGGGACGACCTCGGCTGGGGGGGCGCCCTCGGCACCCTCGGCGCCTTCAGCTGGGGGGGCGGCCTCGCCTCCTTCGGCGGGGGCGGCTCCTTCGGCGGGTGGGGCCTGTGCTTCGTCAGACATTTTAGCGGTTGATTAATGCAAAAACCTGTAAAGAAAAAAAACACAAAACTTCTGGTTATCTGGGCGACGGCCCAAGGCTTCTTTCTTTATGATTTGTTTACGACTTTTATGCTGGGCAGGCGATAATAATTGTTTGTTTTTTTGGATCAGCAGATAAGCAACTAACAATCAAGGCAAAAAGGGAGGGAGAGAAGCAAAACAGAAGGAAGTCGGGATCTTCAGAAGATCTTGGCTTCTTCGAATTAAAGTCAGCAAAATTTGTTCAATAAGTTTTTTGTTATGTCTCCAAAATGATCATGAATTGATTTATTTAAAGATTAAGTTTCTTTTCTGCGTTCTAAACTAAACAGAAGAAGCGGAGGGGAGAAGCAACCGCAGAAGGAAGTCGGGATCTTTAAAAGAACACAAGATTTTAGCTTCTTCGAATTGAAGTCAGCAGAATTTGTTCAATAAGTTTTTTCTTATGTCTCCAAAATGATTACTAATAGATTCAATTAGAGATTCAGTTTCTTTTCTGCCTTAACCAATGGAAATCTAATCGGCTCGAATTTCATTTGCGGTTTCCAATTGAATTCCCTATAAACGCTAAGAAACGGAAAAAGCTAGAATTATCCAATTTTCTCAAGAAACATAAAGAAAACCTGAAAGCTGGATTCTTTGATAGATTCTGCTTCACAATTCCAAGAGAAATTTTAAATAATTTTTAACTATTAATTGGAATCGTTTAATTACTGAATGAATGGACCTGAAATCAGGATTCTCTGTTAGATTCTCCTGCGCAATTCCAGAATTCCGGACTTATCCGATTTTTCCTTTTCTCAAGAAACATAAAGAAAACCTTAAAGCTGTTTTCTCTGTTAAATTCTCCTGCGCAATTCTTAGAGAAATTTGAAGTAATTTTTAACTTTTAATTTGTATCGTTGATTTTCTTATAAAGATTTCCCTATTTTCCTGAGTTTCTCTCTCTCAGTTTCTCCCACTCTTTTCTTCAATGACCATGAAAAAAAAACGAGACTGCAATAAATCTTCGCTGGCAAAGTCAATTAAAATAATTTCATTCTTTTTATGATCGTGAATTTCGATTCTTTTTTTTCCCCTACCCAACGGAAATGCATTGACAACCAAGCCAACCCACCCACACACCCACACACACACACACCGACCCGGTCTGTTGCCAAGGGAAGCCAAGCTCGCCAGTGAAGCCGACGCGGCGGCAACGCCCCCTGGCGGCGAATTGCCTGACTAGCGTGGGTCGAGGAGGGGGTGGCGGCCCTTGTGGATGGCAGTGGCTGTGGAACGTAAACCAGTTTTTTGGTGTCGCCTCATTGTTCCGTTCCTGCCGCATTTGGCCAAGCGCCCAGTCGCCCCGCGCCGGCCCAGCCCACACCGGACGAGTCAGTCGGTGATGCCTGATTGCTTTTGGGCTGATTGCCCGCCTCTTCCGCTGGCGGCCCCTGTGTGTGTGTGTGTGTGTCTCAAATTGCAGTGCCATCGATTTAAACTTTTTGTCTCATCTTCGGCTCTTCGGCGACTGCTCCCACTTGTTGCTCTCAATTAAATTTAATTTGGCCCACGCATGGGCCATGATTTAATTTGCATTTCAAATTCGCCGAATCAATTGAAAGGTGATATTTTTTTCAGCCCCCACCCACCCCACGGCGGGGATATCACTTCAATTAAGGTCAAGGACCCGATTTGTCTGGCAGGGCAAATCTTATCAGTCCACGCGGCTGGCACTACAGATGTTCGCTGGGGCTAATAGATTTCGGACAGTCGGACAGTGGGACAGCTGTGAGTTGCATAACCGCGATAAGCTCCAAGCCAGTTGGCTTTGAAAATCTCGAAATCTCAACCGGACAATTGTGGATCGGGCAATCCTTTTCACTCACTCCACTCGAGAACTATTGTAATAAAATTCTTCAATTTGTCGTTGTCCTTCACATATTTGCGGGTGGGTATACCGAGTCGAGGAAAGTGGGCTCCGTTGCGGTTGGAAGACAAGTGAAAACTAAACGAGTTCAAGTAGAAAGATTTCGGCTATCGCAGCGATCGATTTGTTGTGACCCACAAAAATTCGCCTAATCGATTGAACCGAACTAATTTTAGATTCACTCTGATTCTTTCCTTTCTGTGCCGATTTCGCCGAACACCTTCTCTCTATTACATCACTCCAATCGGTCTTTCGCACTTCAATGGCAATTCGGATTTTGGCCAAGTCCTTTATGGAATCGTCAAGTGGTGGGAGGGTCCGTCCGGCTGGCTTACCTCAAAATTCAATTGATAGACTTCGGCTCTCCAGTCCCAGAGACACACACTTGGAGTTCAATGCTAACGGTTTCTGGCCACGGCACTCAATCGACTAAACACTCAACCACCAAATCGGTCACAACGATCGCTCACAAGCAACTGAGCTCGCCCCACTCAATCTCCTCTTTTTATACACCGCCAGCCACGCCGAATTTGGTAGGGCGGCTCCCAGGCCAAAAGTATTCGCTCTCTCTTCGCTTAGTTCGTTAAATACGTTTGCTCGTCCGAAAAAGTCACGCGCTCACTGTCCATGCGAATGGGGAGCCGAGCAGCCAACGAGCGCCATCGGCCCGCCGGCCGGTGAGCTGCATTGGCGGAGCGCGAGAGAGAGAGAGAGAGAGCCGAAGGGTCGGGCCGCATCGGCTCAGAGCGCCCTCAGTTCGCTCTTTTTCTCTGCCGGCTCAGCTGTTCTTCTGGCCTCTTTCGAAGTCGATTTTTTTTTCTTTTTTCTTACTTCCTTTAAAATCCTTTTTAAATTACCTGGAAATTGAATGGACTGGAGTTCAAGTGCTGGCAACGGCTGGCTGGACACTCAATCACTAAATCGTTCTCAACGATCGCTCACAGGCAACTGGGCTCGCCCCAATTAGTCTCCCCTTTTTATACACCCGCCGCCAGCGTCGATAGCAGAGCCGCAAAATAACAGCGAACTGGCAGCTGGGAGGGTCTGGAGAGCCCTACGAATTCATGTCAGCTGCTGAGGCTTTGGTTAGGATTCTCTCTCAAAGATACTGGAGTGGGGGAGATCCATTCATTTGCCTCCTACTCTTTTTGGAATGATGAGATTCTGGGAGACATTTTTGGGCTCCACTGTTGAAGATCAGGAGAGGGAAAGAGATAGGGAGAGGGAGGGAGAGCGTTAGGGTTTTCCGATCCTCACAATCTCTTGAACTATTGCCGATGCTCAAAGATCTTTAAGTCCGACGGAAACTGAATTGTTTTATTGAGTTTAAGATTAATTTTGGGGCATCCCCGAAAAAGAGCATACGGAGTTTGTGTTGGTCTCAGAGATCGGTCGCTATTATAGTCGAGGTGTATGCTCAATTATGGACCGATTATGGACCGCAATTAAGCCTATTTCAATATTGGCTGAGCTTTTAGGCCACCAGCCACTGGTTAGTGGCGAAGACGGATTCCCTCGACTTTTAGAAACTAAAGAAAAAGACGTAACAAAAAAGATTCTATATGATAAATTATGATAGTATCTTTAGGTTCCAAATAGATCTGGATTGAAAGACCAAGAAAGCTTTACAAGATAAAAATAGGGAATAAGAATTCTAGAAGAAACTAATAATTGTCCTTGGTCCATTTATAAGGATATCAAGAACTATTTAAGTGGGTTAGAAGTTAGGGAAAATTTCGAGTTCTTGGCTAGAAATGCAGGGAAACTAAGGTTCCCACAGACTGTAAAGAGGACTGAGGACATCAAGAACTATTTAACTAGATTAGAAGTTAAGGAACACTTCGAGTTCTTGACTACAAATGCAGGGAAACTAAGGTTCCCACAGACTTTAAAGACGAAATTAACTAGATATGCAAGAAAACTTAAGTCCCCACAGACTTTAAAGACGAAATATAAATCTCCCTGCCGATTTCTCTGCCGATTCCTGGACAAATTTCTTTCAGCCGAGTCATCGCCAGTTGGGTAAAAATAATCAAGCCGCCCATGTGGAAGGAAACTCCTCCGCTAGTTGGTGGCTTTTTCTCCACAAATGAGTTTTTATCTTTAAATGGAAAAACCCTCCTACACGGATCAGGTTGCCGTCTGGCGGCCAAGCGCGCTCCTTAAGAATTTCGCTGTGGTGAAATTGAGAGGCGCAACCGAGAAGATTCGGCGAGCGGTTCCCGACCGATAAACAAACAGGCTGTCATTGTTGACTGAGCCTAATCAAATTACGGGCATTCGCTGTAATTTTTTCTAATGAAAATAAACGAAAGTCACGCTGACAAAGCCGAAAGCTCAATTTAAAAAGCGCGCCAAGAAAAAGCTTCCCAAGCTTTGCACTGCTTGAGTGCCACAACAAGCAGACTCTGCAAGTGTGCCGGAAAGGTAAAGCGCTAAAATTAAATTAAATTATTTTTTTTTACCCCTTCCGCCCCCTTCCCCTTAACAGATAAGCGAAATCCCATTTGTGAAGTGACCAATTGCCCTCAAAAAATCAATTGCGATCGAATTGCAAAGTGGCACAAAAAAACTCTGCTGATAAAACCGATAAGATAATGAAACTTAAAAGAGCTATAAGCGTAATTAAGGGAACTTTGGGGGGGACAATAGAACTCACCTTCTGCTCAAAAGTCCGAATTTGAATACCTGAATTTGTTGGGGGATTTTTTTTGCTTATTATTGACTGACGACTTCGTTGAAGTAAAATGCCAAGTCAGCTGATAATCGAATTTCTCGAGTGTTTATTTTTCTCTCCCCCCCCCCCTGCGTTCTCTTCCACTCCCTCACTCTCTCGGCTTAGACTAATTACGAATTTATGTCGTTTGACTGCGCGGTAAACAGAGAGCGATCATGAAAAAACACACTCACAAACTAAATAAATAACAAATTATAACGCCAGCAAAAAACGGTTAAAATACATTAAAACCCACACACACACACACACACACACGCACACACAGTGGCGGCCGCGAGGCGACGACTGCACTGCGAATTCTGCGCTCAGTGCCAATTCACATGCCCAGGTGAGCGAACGTTCCACGCGGCGGCCTTTCCGTTGGTTCCGGTTTGGCAAAAGCGGCGCCAATGATAAAATTTATATAAAAACTAGCATAAATAATAATCACAGTCCGCCCGTCCGGCTGTCCGACGGCAACGCGCGCGCTCTTTGGGTCTGCCGCATTGCGCATACGCCTGGTTGGCTAGGCGGCTTGTGACGTCAACCGGAGCGGAGAGCGGAATACAGAAACGCGTGTGCAAACATTTAGCAAGTGTCTAGTGGCCCAAACAACTCCCTGGATAGCTTATATAAAGTGTCACCAGGCTTTCCCTTGAAACCCGTTTACATGAGAGTTGGGGGAAATTTTATCACGCCCTCGGAAAATGAACGCAAAAACTGGCAAATTAACACGAGCCCACGGGCTGGCCCGAAAGGTCAACGCTGCCGGTCGGTCGACCAACTCCCCAGCGGGCTGATTCGCGGTTCCCAAGTCGACCGAGAAATGCAAATACCAGACGCTCAATTATTTTCAAATTGCGCGCCACGTGAGCCCAACACGCCAAGTGGAGGGCCCCCTCGGTCGATCATTGGCATTCAAATGCCAAAAGCTGGTCGAAAATTCCCCTTTCTTATCGAGTGGTTCCAAAAATAAAAGTAAATGGTTTTATCGCTGCCCATGATTCTTAGAAATGCGTCGCCAATAATTCCCGATGATAGGAGCAGCCCACGAAACGATTGCTGCCCTGCGATTGAGTCACTCGGCCGGCGCGAGGGCTGCAGTGCCATCTTCTGGCAGTCGAGGGCTGGCTGAGTCATCGCCGTCTTCAGCGATAAGTAATCGAATGTCTTATCTATCGAAGGCCCTGAAGAGCTTGGCCAGGGGAAGTTTTTCAATTACCTGTCTGCTCGGCGATTGAATGCAATTCCTGCCCGCCACCCCCCACCCTTCCCAGACAATCGACAAAGTAACGTTGCAAGGAGAATTTTATATCCAAATAGATTACGTAATTAACGTTTCATAAACTTTAGCGTAACGAAAGGATAACATTAATGTCAATAGTGTTCTTGATTAATAGTAGGCGTTGAATATTTAGTCTTGCTTTTTAGCTTGCCTTTTCTTCGGTTTGGTATTCGGCTTCTTTCGAGGCTTTCCTTTGACATTTGCGCGTGCCTTACGGAAAATAGTATTGGTCGACTGTATCTTATTCGCCTTCGAAGCTCGCGCACTCGCCTTCATGCGGCTCTTGATCTTCGACATCGTGCTTGTGATCGATGACTTGGCCAGCCCAGATACCTTGGGCATCTTGAAGGACAAGGCCCCGCGAGAAGCGGCCCGTTTGTCATTCCTGTGCTTCTCCAATAACGACAGGCTAAGGCTGGCCGTCTTGGACAAATTTGGACGCACCTTTGTAGCTTTGGCGCCAAGCTTAGATCTGCGCCTGGCCATTCCCTCGATTTCCTGTAGTTGTTCATGTCCTTCGGGGCACAGGCCGAACTTGCCTTGGGCATAGGTGTTGACGAGTCCTAGGCGCACGCCCTCCTCCAGGGCCTCCATCACGATGTCTTGTAGTTCGGGAAGATCATTAAAGCGTATGTTTCGCTGACGGGCCACCTCGATAACTATATCCTCCTTGGTGCTAGGCCCTTCTAGCTCCCAAATGGCCTTGTGTATGTCAATTCGTTTCATTTTGTTTTCACACAAATTTTACACTTTTATTTGTAACTACAAATTTACAACAACTCTCGAAAGAAGTACTCAAAGAAACTGAGCTCTTGAATTATTTCTATGACTATAAAGGCTATAAACTTATTATCAACGCCCACCGAGCTGGAGAGCTGTGTGTGGAATGACTGCAAAGTGAGCAGGAGCCCTAAGGAAGTTCGTTTTGAAAGTGGCACAAAAATCGAAGGCTCCTTTGTTTTCACACCCAAAAACACGATTGCTTGGATCGAATCAAATTGCTTACATTTGCCCTTTAGAAAAGTAGAGGGAGGTTGCCTTTTTCCCAACGGAGAATCTTTAGGTTCCCTAACTCAACAAGATTTCTGGATTGAGCCAAATTGCAGTCCCAAAAAAAATCGATCTATTCCACTTTCTCTGCGGGTTCTCCAGTTATTTTATTAGCCTCGTTTAATGTCGCTTTATATAATAGATCTTTTTTTAATTCTTATGGAATCATAGAGTCTATATTTTCTCAGATGCTCTGCGTTAAATTTTAAGATTCTAATTTAACTAATTTCGTAGGGGAAAAAAGCGCAGCTGAGGCGCCAAAAGATCTCCGATCGGTCGATAGGAATCTGAGGATTACTTGCATCTTTTTTGTGGAATATTTAGGATTTTATATTTATAGCGAAAGGTTTTTAAGTAAAGTTTACAATAAATATCTCGATTTAATATAAATTCTTTTAAAATATATTTTTTTTAATACCTTTTTAAAAACGTGACAAAAATACCAAGCGAATTACTAGGGGAAAAAAGCGCAGCTGAGGCGCAAAAAGATCTTCAATCGGTCGAATGCAATTTTAAGATAACTTTGAAATATTTAGTAGAATTTTTAGGGTTTTATAAAAGCGAAAGGTTTCTCACTAATCTAAAAAAATAACAATAAATTTCTCGATTATTATATATTTTTTTAATACTTTTTTAAAAACGTGACAAAAATACCAAAATAATTATCTTATAAAATCTTGTGATTGAAAAAGTAATTAAATTTATTGTGATCCATTTGTCAATTCTAGGAATTAATTATTATAATGGCCTGGAATAACCCCGGCAATGCTTTGCATGCTTTTAATAATTTAACGATTTTTTGAAAATATTTTTTACAATAGTTTTAAACGCTTTGGCGATAAACAAGTTTAATCGCAATTTTGTCTACTTAATTTCCAGTGTAGCTGTGCCGACGACCAGATACGTGTTTGCCGAAAAGCAGCAACAATAAAATCAACAACAAATGCGATAAACACACTCGCAAAGGCTTTAGGGGGGCGAAAAATATTTTAAAATTCATTGGAGCCCGCGACATTGAAACGCCTCAAAGCAAAACTTCAGTCAATGCGAACGAGTGCAGGTTGCCAGAACACGAGGCGTGTGAACTTTTAAAAAATAACCGAAATTAATTACAAAATGCCCAAAATCCCCGCCCACGCATAAAATACACAGAGAAACCGAGAGAGCAGCGTGTGCAAAAGTCGTAGTGAATTTGAACTGTGATAAGCGAAGTTATCAGCGGCCGGCCGAGTTATGGCCGACGAAGATCTGAGCCCCCTGCCGTTCCGGCGCGAGCGCAATCTCAGCAACCGCAACTTCAACAAGCGAACCTCGAGGCGCCGATTCAGCACCGACCAGCAGGAGAGGCACAGCAGCGTCAGTAGCGCGGCAGACGCCGAGAGCGGCACACGAGGCGACAGCAACAACAGCAGCGCGGCCAACTTGCAAACGGAGGAGGCCCCCAGTCATCGTCCGCCGTTGCTGAGGATGCGGCCGGTGGATGCAGAGGCGGCGGAGGCCTTGCCGGGGACTCCGGGGACTCCCGGCACCCCGGACCCTGCCTTACTGGACGTGCGCCAGAAGGTGCAGAGGTTCGAGACCCTGAAGACCTCGTACCGCCACATCAGACAGGAGCGGCTGAGCCTGAAGCTGCTGGAGAACCGAAGCCATCGCTTCATCGAGGAGGAGTGCACTTCGCCCACTTCCCCGCCCATCACGCCGCAGAGGGTGGCCTTGCCGGGGCTGACCAGCCCGGTGCCCAGTCCTGCTCAGGAGGCGCGAGAGGACGAAATCGATCAGTTCGTGCCCTTGGATTATGGACTCCAGGAGAGCAAGTCGGCTGTGTTGGCTGCCAGCGAGCCAGCGGCGAAAGTCGACCAGGTCCAGCGCTCGATAAGCGCCGATCCGCAGCCAGAGGTGCCCCTGGCCCTGCGCAAGGACAAGGACTTCCCCAGGTGAGTGCGAGACCGGCGCTTATACAAGGCTGACTCACAGCCGTTTAATCCATTTGACACACCCTGTTAGTAGAGGCGACCTTGGGGCGGGTGTGTGACTGCTTCCTTTTGTGGATCGCCCGGTGTGGCGAATTTAGTCATAGAATCGGAGGCAGGGCAGTCCAGTTGACGAATTCGAGAGTGGGGGGCAGGAAAAGTGTGTCAGTCGGTGAGAACTAAGCAAACATGGACTGGAATTGTTTGTGGATGCGAAGGGAGAAATATGAAAAACGAGAGTCCCTTAAGTTTGTAAGATGCTTCTCCGTAGAGCAGCAAAGCAGCTCTTAAAAATCATTCGGCGCCAAATGACGGACGAGAAGCAAGCGGACGTTTCCTCTATTTCCGACAGCGAAGACGATTTGGCCCTGACCACGTCCAAGACGACGGTCATCAACCTAAGCAACGAGGAAATTATCTTCGTCCAGCCCCACAGCCCCGAACCGCCCTACGGCAAGGAGCGCTTTATCGAGGGGGTCTGTACTCACTGAAAACCCAAAATTGAATTCGTTTCGATTTTTATATCAAACACCAATTGCAGTTGTATGGCTTTGTGATCACTGGCCTGGCCGTTTTCCTGCTCATTCTCATCTCCTGGCTGGTCATATCGCAGGTGGATTTCTTCCGGCGCTATGCTTTGTCCTTGTCCAAGAATCTGTTTGGCGCTGTCTCTCATGTCCGTCAGCTGAGGGGCTTCAGTCTTTCGTTCGGCCGAATGAGTTGAAGTTGCTCTGCGGCCATTTGTTTTGTGACTCAGTAGAAAATAAATTGTTTACATTTTTGTATCCACCGCACATCTCGAGTTCCATTAATTACAGAGCGAAGCGATAACCTTATCGCTAGCCTCGTGACTCAGCGATCTGCCACGTTGAAGCGAATGTAACTCAGTTTTCGGGGTTTCTACTTTTCAGGAACTTTCGATCTACCCCGAGAAGAAAGACTGAAATTATTGGCACCACCAATCAACCCGTCGTCAATAAATTCCATTCCGTATATCAGCCCAAAGATGAGTAAGTCTGAGTACCTTAGAAATCCCAGAAATCCCTTTTAATCTTTTTCATCCTTGCAGCGAGGAGGAGGAGGAGGAAACGGAGATCGAGCTGCGCAACAAGTGCGACAAGAGCGTCCATCCCATCCTCGAGGAGCTGATCCGCACCGAGGAGGCCTACGTGAATAGTTTATTCACCGGGCTGGACAACTACGGCAACATGTTCCAGCGCAAGGACCTGCCGCTGGGCCTGCGCGGCAAGAAGTACGATCTGTTTGGCAACATCGAGCAGATCGCGGAGTTCCATCGCGACGAGTTCCTGCCAATGCTGCAGCGCAATCGCCGCGATCTCAAGAGGCTCTTCGGCGAGTTCCTCGAGCTGTTGGATGTAAGCAAGGATTCGCTAGTTTATCCTCATTTGATGCTTATAATTGGGTTTGTTTTCTAGCAAAACTGCTTCTACGGTTATGTGATCTTCACCATGAACAAGCAGAAGTCGCTGAAGCTGTGCGATGCCTACAAAAACTACTTCACTGTGAGTCACCCCATGGACCTTGTTTTCATCCGCATTCTGATATCTTTCAATAACCATAGAGCATCCAGCGGGAACGCGACGATAAGCTCGGCATAAATAGCTTTCTGGTGCAGCCGATCCAGCGCATGGCCCGTTATCCTTTGCTGCTCACGCAGTTTATCAATGTGAGTCGGCCTATCAGCCGCGTCTCTGTCTCTCCAGGGAAACTGAATTCTCTTCTTCCTCCAGGCCTATTTCAAGAACCGGGACATTGTGATGAGCGAGTGCTGTTGTCGCTTGGAGAAACGGCTGCGCACTTTGCTCACCACCACCAACGAGTCAGAGACCATAAATGACATTGTAGACTGCCACGAGGTGAGTTACCGATTAGCGAGCGAATTCAGAACCCTAACCTCGTGGTTTTTTTGGGTTTCAGTTCAACGTCTACTATCAGGGCAAGTTCCGCAAGGTGAGCGAGTTCCATGTCTTGGACCACAAGCTGAAGCGCAGCTACCGCTCCAAAGTCTTTATATTCGACAAGTGCATCATCTACACGGAGGTCAAGGGCAAGAGCCTGATCTTCCACGGGCGCTATCCCTGCGAGCACGTCGGCATCTCGGCCAAGTCCAAGTCCTTCACGCTGTACTACGAGCGCCGCAAGCAGCAGGAGTGCGAGTTCTCCGCGGATCCCATCCAGATTTCCGTCTGGCTGGACCTCATCCGCGACATGATCAACAACTATGCCAACGAGGAGCGCCAGAAGCTCCAAGAGCGCTACTGCCGGGAGAACGACCATCTGCACAGGAAGGCCCCGAGCTTCTCGCTGTACCGCGACTCCAATCGCTTCAGCTCGGACAGCGGCATTGGCAACATCTGGGTGATGCCCAAGGCCGACGAGGAGACGGTCAGCAACAGGACCACCTGGTATGCGGCCTCCTAGCCGCTCGCATTGTCCGCCAGGATTTCCACCAAAGCCACACTATGCTAAGCTAATTTAGAGTACGTGTTTATTGTGAATTCCATGGGAAACATCTGTTGGGAGTTGTGTGCTGAGAAAGGTCAACCCACCCGCTGGCCACAGCTGGCGGAATGAAAACAAAATCCGCGCTGCCCCCGGAATGCTAATCAGTCTCGCTGACAGGGCAATTGTTAATAATAATGAGCAATAAAAATCCGACAGCACCGAAAACTTGTTTAGCACAAAGCCGAAAAAAATACCCAGCACGCTTCAATGATCACTCAGCTCCGTGACATCACTCGGAAAATGCACGAATACGAATCGCGTATAAATAAACACTTACGGGGCTGCCATTCCCTCCCGTTAGGTGTCAAGAACACCCAGCGAAATGTATGCAAATTGTCTATCCCGTCAGCCGTCAGAGGCCTCCCAAAAGTTCCATATTTCTGGGTCCATATGTCCAAATGTTTGGTCGTCTTTTGATATCCCAAAATTGTTTGTTTATGCATCGGTTAGGCCGCCATACTCTATCGATTTATCGGGTAGATCGGGTAGATCAGCTAGGGAACAAAGAGTTATCTTTAGATAGAAAATATATTAGAGAATTAAATATATTTCCATGGTCATATTTCTTTTAGAGTATAAATAAACATTGTAATAAAGTAGAAAAGAGTCTACTTCGAAATCTTTTATCAAGCCATGAAGGCTTAGAGTATTTGAAACTCTTTAAAGACTTTTTAGTTTTCAGTTGAATTGCTTTTTGTTATTTTTATAATTCTGGTTTCCCTCTTTGGCATTGTGCAGCTGGCGCAGTATATCCGATCGTAAATCAAATCAATTCAACCCATTAAAATGATATTACCGTCTTCTATTTTTATGGAGTATTTTTATTAACTCCTCAACTTCTTTGCTAAGCTTCCTTTCTCTTAAATAATTCCACAGATCTCAGCCGTATTCTGATAATATAAATCTACCTTTATTCAACTACATTGTTTTCTAAAAAAAGAGCATTTACTATTCGTTGTTTGGGCTTTCGTGCGCCTGCAAAAAATGCAAATAAAAATTGCCCGCAAATTTTCAATAAAATGTGAACAATTTAGATATTTCAATTGAGAATTTAAATGTGTTTTTTATTGTTGCCTTCTCGGATCTCTGTGAGATCATCGTTATTTTTTCGAACTTCACTCTCAAACGGGCAATTAAGTCCATTGGCATCCGAGTGTGTGAATTCTTCTGATTTAGCAGCCATAAAATCCCCGACACTGTCACCCAGTTATCTCTATATGGCCCCCGCCAGTAGCCATAATTACCGTTATTGCCATTAATCAGAGCCCAACTAATTGGTATGAAGAGCCCCCGCAAAGATCAAGGTAAATCGACCAAATGTTTGCCAGCGAATTGGGCCAAATATTCGGCCACCCAAATCACTCATTCACTCAATGAGTGCGCCGTCGATCGGCTGGGTCTCTTTATGGCACGAAAGCTCCGGGGGAACTGCTGGCCGGTTTTATGGCACAGCCGGGCCAGTCGAGAGTCGTTCACCGATCAGAACGGTCGTGTAGCCGTCGCTATGCTTAAGTCGGAGTGTTTAACTGTTTAAGTGTTCGAGTGTCCAAGTGCGCAAATGGCAGTGTTTACTTTAAATTGGTTCGATATTATATCGCTGGCATTGACTGTGATAGCCGTGGTGCTGGTCCAGGCTCTCAATGTGTACATGAACATTCTGACCGAGGGCTCAAGTAAAAAGCCAGGCGACAAAGTTGATTGCGGGCCCGCGGAGTCCCGGGGCTCGGTGACGCCGCCGTCGAGCCCGGAATCGCCGGCTAAAAACAAATTCGAGAAGCAGGCCAGCATTTTGGATAGCGAGAAGTATGTTGGTGTGCGTGATTGTCAGCTGTCCATAATTCGTTTGATGTCACTGTCGAAAATGGCTTTGTTTCATTAGACCGAGTTGTAAATTTTGTTTTATTTGGCTTTGGCCTTTTGTATGCTCGCCAATTCTCAGGATTTAATGTGTGTGTGAATTTTTCCCCTTAATGGCTAGCTAGTGTGACGGATAACCGATAAGATTACATACAGCCCACGTCACGGGTTGGCTTGATTGCCAGTTAAAAATACCCATACGCCCCGTCTGTCCACCCGCCCCGTTCGTCCATCCGCCCCGTCGGGTTACATAAACGGGCCGGCTCATCTCATGGTGTTTTTTATTTTTGTGTTTGTGTTTTCTTATCTGTATATCTTCCAGTGGCACCTCATTGTCTTGCTCTACACCAACAATTTCGCCAGCCAATTCATATCCAGCATTCACCAAACACAATGGCTTCCTCACCCACACGCTCAGTTTCGATACCCTCGGCGATGAATAGTAAGTATCCTGCCCTGTCCACCCTCCCCAACATCTTAACCAAGTTCTGTAAAAGACTCTGGGCTAATTGTTGGTGTTCTTCTGTTAGCCACGAGGACGAGGACACCATTTCGCTAGAGAATCTCTTTCCCTGCGACCAGAGCGAGATTTATGCCTCGAAGAAGATCAGCTTCATCATAGACGAGCTGATCCAAACGGAAGTCAACTATGTGAACAATCTGCGCAAAGGCCTGGCCAACTATGGAAGCTTCCAGGTGACCCCAGCCGACGACTTGCCCGACAGCCTGCGGGGCCAGGAACGCCAGCAGCAATTGCTGACCAACATTGCCGAAATACTCGAACTCCACGAGCAGCAGATTCTGCCGCTGATGCTGCGCAACCAGCGCGACTTGAAGGGGCTGTTCGATGAGTTTGCGGCTCACTTTGAAGTAAGTACGGCCAAAAGTCAGGGCCTAATCTGGGAGTGCTGGCAGGCCGTTCCTAAAAATACCGCCAATGTTTGCTCGGCCACTCGAGCCAAGTTGATTGCTGACTGACGTTGCCGTGAGTCGGCTAATTCGGCTGGTGGGAATCTTGGGGATTTGGTTAATTGAAATCTCGGAGCCGCTAATGCAAATGACTCGACTGCTCACTGTTCACGTGCCGAGATTAAAGATCTTCAGCTTCATTTAAATTATGCATGAAAACAGACAGCCGATGGCCATAAATCTCGCCGGGTGTTGAGTGGCCAATTCGGCGGGCCTTTCGACCACATTTCGCACTTGTCGTGGGGGCTCTGTCACGATTCTTTGGGGGACTGAGTGGAGGTTTTATTGAAAGGGGCCAGGCGTGGGCGCCGCTTGGAATTCCTAATCAGCTGCGAGACCCATTTCCTTTAGAAATAGAATTCCCCTGAAAATATCATAATTCGTTGTATAAATAAATTAACCCGCGACTGCGATTAACACACAAAAAAGAGACCCCCGGCATGACGACGAGGAATCTTAACCCATCAAGCGCCGCGATAAGATAAACGGGCAAATGAATAACAGCAAATTGAATCGGAACCCGAGCCCAGCCAGAGGCGTGGACAAATCGGTTTACAACATCGAAATAATTTTGCGTTGTTGTCTGGTGCGCGACGGCAATGACGTCACTTCCCTAAACGACACTTCAAGGGGAATTTTAACGACCACTCGCCACTCGCGACTCTTTGAAAGATTTGATTTTTTGTGTCTGCGGCACTTAGCACTTTCGAGAGCAACGGCTCAATTTTTGTTGCCCGAGAAAACACCAAATGCTAATTACAAATGATAACTGAGCGCCGGACAGCCAAATGATCAATTTAAATTCAAATTGCCAGCCGGCAAGTGGAGAACGCAATGTGCTTTGCGGATCTTGGGGCTCCTTATGTCATGCGGAATTCTGAGAAATCGGGCAGGTAGCAGAGGACCAGCGGGCGGCTTTGTCAAGGATTGCAGGCGATTTATGCGGATATTTTGTTTGTCGTTTTTGGGATTTTATGATTTTATAAGCTTTTTTCAAAGACCCACTCACCCGGTTGGCATGCTGAGCTGCCAGCGGCTGTTCGTGTTTATTGTTTATAGAAAAATACATTTATGAGAATGTATAAATTTATATCTCTCGCCAGCGGACGGCCGAGCGGCGTCTGCGGTGTTTGGGAAAATATTCAAAATTTGTCTAAACAAAAACTACAAAAATTATACGAGCTGCCCCGGCGAAAATGGGGCTGTTAATTGCCTGACGATTAGTTATTCGATTTCTAAACGATTTCATGCATTTGCCATCAGCAAAAAACAGCCATTGATTGGCCTACTTGCGGGTCAAGTTGGCCGCCTTTCTTCGCCTTTTGATTTATGGCCCATAAAGCTGACTGATTGAAACGACCACCGGCCCGGGCAGCTGCCAATTAATTCTCACAGTTGACAGACATTTTAGAATACCCAACAAAGAATATATCCTCCCACCAAATGAGTCAGAGATAAGCGACGCCCTCGGGCAGCGCAGCCACACACGGCAATCATGGCAGATTGTGATGATTGTGATTGCAAATCGCCAGAGGCAAAGTGTCGCCCCTCACCTATGTGGCATGGACCGTGGCTAATGAAATTAAATGCCTTTAATTCGATGGCAATCTGGGGATTGGAGCGGACTTAGCAAAACCTTAGCTGCACCTTTGCAGCGGGCAGGCGACTCGCATTTGAATTCGGTGTTCATATTTTCCGAATTTTCTGTTTGGCTTGCGGTTGCCAAAAAACTTGCCGTCCCCCGCCGGCGTCTGCCTTGTGCAGAACTACGTGACTTAAATGCTTAAAAAATTATGAAAATGCCAGCGGGCAACTGCTCGTCTTTCTTTATAAAAAAACCTTACGTATGCACTCGGAATGTGAGGCACAAATGTAAATGGGTAAATACGGGGACACAAAAGTGGGCAAAACAAACTCGAACGTGCGACCGGCAAAGGCGACAGCAACGCTTTTATATAAGATTCATTAAGCAGCAAACCTCCTTCGAAAAGCGGCTCCCAAGATCTGAAGGCGTTGCTCTATTTATTGATCTTTGGACTGCCTTAGAGGTTCATAAAGATTATGAAACACATTTCTTGGAAGGGAAGACAGGGTAATAGGGAGGGTGGGAGGTGTGGTCGTATTTGTTTTTATTAAATTAAATAAACAATGAGAATGATTTTTAGGGTCCGTTGACAGGTGCTTCCTCTTTCCCTGGGACTGCCAAGTTTCGGCCTGGCACGCAGTTTCTGGCGCTTTTTTTAGACGGGAATAATTTGTATAATTTGATAAAGACTTTTATTATTTTCTGTAGAACTAACACATGATATTTTTATATTTCTCATAATACGTGGGATATTGAAAAAGTAAGTTTTCCTGTATTAGGGAAAAATAAAAGTTTTAGGCTGTAAAAATAAATTCGTATTTAGTTAAAGCACTTAAAATGCAAAAGTACATTTGACTGGAATATTAAACTTTCTAAGCTGGTAAAACAATTAACTAATCGAATTCAACAATGTTTATAAGGCATCGACATGAGATAAGGAAGGAAGATAAAGATTAGGAAGAGAAACTTGAAGAACAACAAGAAGAATCTTTCAACCCTTCCGATTAGATTTGAAACTCTTGTAATCTAAAAGCATACAACTGATAACTTTAAGGCCTTTATGATCTTATACCAAAATTTACTAACTTAAATTAATTTGCTCTTTGCAGAAAAACAGTTTTTACTGCTACGTGACCTTCACGATGGGGAAAAAGGCCTCAATGCAGCTGCGTCAGGATCATAGAGAGTGGCTGCTGGTAATTTTCAAACCCTTCAAAGCCTCGAAATATTTATGAGCTTTTTGTTTGTTTCCTTCAGAATTACCAGACCAATATTAAAGACAAGCTGGGTATCGACAGCTTCCTAGTGCAGCCCATACAAAGACTGACCCGATATCCCTTGCTGCTGCAGCAGTTCATATCGGTAAGGCCACTAAAAATACAAACAGATCTTTAAATAGATTTATGTGGTTTATTTTGTAGGAATTCTACAAAAGTGGGATCAGTTGCAAGCCGGTGCTGAGCGCGGTTTGCAAGCTGGAGACGCGCATGCGCCGCCAGCTCGATGTGGTCAACCAGGCCGAGGAAATACCCAACATCGATGAGCTAAACGAGGTAAACTAAGCACCTAACGATCTCAGAGCTTAAAAGTTTATAATGTCCTTGCGATTCCAGTTCGATCTGCTGCAGCAGGGCCGCTTCCGGCGCGCCACCGAGTTCGATGCCCAGCACTTCCCCACGCGCAAGAAATACCGGGCCAAGGTGTTCCTTTTTGACCGCTGCCTGGTGTGCACGGAGGTGCGCAAGCGCCGCCTGGCCTACCGCCAGCACTACAACTGGGAGAACGTGGAGCTCCAGCGGCCGCTCGAGCTGGCCACCTCCAATGCCAACAAGATCATCACGCTGCTCGTAAAGCTGGACAAAGGCAGCGGGGCGGCCAACGGGGCCACCGTGGCCACCAACAAACGCGAGGAGTACTCCTTCGTGGCCAGCGAGGCTGCGGTGGTGAAGCAGTGGCTCCAGGCCACCCACAAGATCATCGAGCTGGCCCGCTATGAGTATGCCCATCGCGACACCTTCAGCCTGCCCATGGACCTGGTGCTGGGCGTGGGCCTGGCCATATGGCTGATATGGCAGTACTTGTAGAGCGGCTTCGGCTTCCTTGAATAAAACCTAAGTTATTTGTAGGCGAGAGGCGAGTGTTGGGGGGAGCGCTGGGTCCTTGGGGCTGCTGGTTGGCCGAGCGTAAAATAAGTTGCTGCATTGCTGGTTGACAAATATTTATGATAAATTGCCTGGGCTTGGCGTGGCTGTCCTTGGGTGTCCTGGTCTGCAGGCAAATGCAAAATGTAAATAGCTTTTCGTCTTTTGCCAGCAACTGGCAGCAACAACAAAGGCCAATTCCTTGGGCCCCCGAAAAAGTCGAGATGACAAATCTTTTGGTCTTTCGGCCTGACAACCAGCCAAGCTCGTTGCACTGGTCACCGTGTGTGTGTGGTGTGTGGCGTTTAATGATCCATGCCCGCCGTCGAGAGGTTTGGCTAGGAAATTTCTACTTGCTTGCAATTCGATTATCCCGGCAGGGGGTCCGTTGGGCCCAAATTCAAATTTGTGGCCATTGCAGGACGAGACTGATTATCCGGTCCAATTGCCTGGTTGGTCATAACCCAAATTGCCTTCGCTGCTGCTGCTAATTCTGCACTTCCTCCTTGCCGCTGCTGCCCGCCAACAATCGAATTCCAAACACTAACGAACTTAAGAGCGCAGCTCCCGTGGCTTTTCGCCGCCTTGCGGGTGTGACAAAATTTGCACAAAAGCAATTTGTTGACAAAATAAAAAGAAGACGAGGGCAAAAAGAAGCACACACCAAAGGAAACGAACGCGACACACACTTGACATGTGGGTGGCGGCGGGGCGGCTTCTCCTGCTGCCTTAAAGGATGTGCAGCAACCGAGAAGCCTGAGCAAATCAACGCACTGCAGATGCCCTTTACGATGGTAGGACATTGAAGTTGCGTTGTATTTTTTGAAGACATTATTTTTGGATTATAAGTCGGCTTTATAAGAAGGTTGAAAGCCAAGAGATCAAAGTTAAATTGGAGTCAATATAGAGAGAAGCCTCTGATAAATTGGTAGAGGCTCAGGAATCCAAAACTTTAATATTCAGACATTTTAAAGAACAGCAGAAATATGTTGCAGGATTTTTAAGAAATTTAGGACTTTGATTGCACCTATTCAGAAATAAATTAGGTAATTCTGTTCATATTGAAAGAGAGGAATTAGGAAATCTTCTATTTTAAAATGCGGTAAACGAAAATATTTTGAGGAATCTTTATTTCGCCCAAATCCAAAGAATCCTAAGCAATTTTAAGCCTGAGAACTGAGCTACCAAATATGACGGCTTATTATTCCTTTTTTAATTATTCAAATTGCCTTAAGATTCTTAAGCAATCAGCTGATGAGCCGTTGACTGCAAAACAGAGTTGCCATCCAACTTTAGCTGGCAGTTTATAACAAATATCAAGCGCGAATTAGAGAGAAAAAGAATCAATTTAAAATTCTTGCCAAAAATAGTAAATAGATTTCGCAAATTCCTGGAACTTTCTCCTTTTATAACAATTCCCCACGGTCCTTTAAAAGGAGAGCATATGCTAGTTGTAGTTGGATTAGGTTTGCTGCTTGTTGCCTTGTGAATATTTTGCTGGTTTATTACATTATGTCATTTATGGATGGCAAGCTTGCCATCATGTTGTTAGCGTTGTTTGCTTAAAGGATAATGCCATGTCGTCTGAACCTCCTCCCGGCCCGCCCGCCTCGTCCCGCTTACGTGGCAGGCAGCTTAAGTGTATTAATGTCTGTCAAGTAGTTGTCGCAAGTGACGCTGCGTGTATGTAAATGATTTGACGTTTTTATGAGGGCCGAACAGAGCCGCAGGTAAGGACGAAAAGAACCGTAGGAAACTTCCGGCTGAAAAATGATGAAATTACCGAAAAGTGACGCCGGCAGCAGTTTAAGATTTTCTGTTTTTTTAATTTTTCTTCCGTAGCATGTAAATTTGTCGGCCCATCGAGTGGGAGGGACGCCCGCAACTATTTAAGGATGCGGCACACGTAGAGACCAACATGTCACAGGCTTTCGACTAAATGCATAATTTGGAAGCGCCAAAGACAACAAACTCGCCACACACACGCACCCGGACAGCCTGAGGACATAATTCACAACATTGCGCCTAAAAGCGGGCAATAGAATTGTAAAGCGCCGCCAGGCATAATTTATTTGAATTGGATGAGTGGCGGCGGCGCCAGAGGCAGCAACTGGGCGGCGAATTGGCATGAGTGGGCGGCACGTCCGGGTTCCCAAAAAATGTGCCAAGTAATTGCGGAAATTATTGCACGTATTGCCTGGGACAGGATCTGGCGTTGTCTCTGTGGCGCCACAGCTGCCACAGCCGCAGCAGCAGGCGAAAACTGTTGCCAATATCCACACATCCTCACATTTCACGCCACATTAAATTAACTTGAGATATTCGGTTCGTCTTGGCACGCAACTGTTGCTAATTTTTGCTTAATATGAAGCCTCCCGGAATCCTTAAATATTTCGTGGCAGGGCGGAAAGGAAATGTAAATGCAGCCCTCAGTCCAGGCGATTCCTTGGGCCACGTCTGATTGCATTTGACAGGGTTTGTATTGCAAGTTGTGGCCCGAGGACTTTCAATTTCGGCCGGCAAATGGCACGTGAAGAGATTCAAAAAACCCAAAAACATCACCGGAACTTTGTCCCCCGGCCATTCCACGCCTCGGCGACTCCACAAATCAAGCAAAACGCAGACAATGCGTATGCGAATGTGCGAATTTCTTCACGATGACAACTGATAAAAGATCGAATTACATGGCCCGGCCCTTCAGCCACAGAGAGCAAGAGGCACAGACCACTCACCCAAGGGCCAAATGGGAATGGCCCAGGCCACACGTTTCACTCAATAACCTGATGACAACGACGGTTCTTTGAAGACCCCCAAACCGAGACCGAGCCCGTCCCTTGCCCAGCCAACGAAAATGGCATTAGATAAAAAACAAAAACCGTGTAAGCGCCCTAAGCCACGAAATGAGGCTGGGCGTAAAAGAAACCCGAAGTATAATCGCTGTGAAAATGCAGCGTCATGTGGGGTTAACACGTACCAACCGCCCGACCCGCCGGGGGTGGTGTTTGCCCACCAAATCGAGAGCTGCCAAATAAATAATCGAAGTAAGTAACGAAGACCGAGGCAAGGAAAACGGAACTGAAGGCCTAAAACGGCCGAATAAGAATTTAGTGAACTATTTCTGGAAGTGGACGAATATTTAAATTATGAGTACGGCGAGTTTTAATTTAAATATTTTGTTATAACTTAAAAAATTAATGTAAGGATATAAATTAAACGCAGTTCTACTTTGCGCAGCCTTGGATTCATTGTTGGAAGAAATCGGCAGTTGTCTACCTTTCACTTTCTGGAGAGCCTTCGGTGGCTACCAATGAGTCAGGCTTAGTGGGTCGAGAGCCTGGAAACTCTCACATTAAGGAATCTTTGGTAGCGAAAAGTGTAGATGCTTTAATGGAGAACAGAATAATTCTTTTCATCCAGACATCCAAATAGAGCATTTCCTAGTTACTCTGAAATGCAAACTTCTAGGCACAAATATAGATTCTTGTCAGCTTTAGATTAGATAGATTTCAAGGAAAGATTAAAGAGAATAAAAAGGCTATTTGATCAGAGGTGTCTTTCTCTGGACACAGTCTTCCATTAGCATTAAGACAAACAGGCCATTTGTGGCGTTCTGTGAGGCGTTGCTTTCAAAATAAACAAATTAACGCCTGTGAAGATTTGAAGAGAGAACTTGCCAATAAACTTACCCTGGAGACTTAACTGAATGAGGA
This sequence comes from Lissocephala sabroskyi, assembly GCA_037075105.1. Classification (NCBI taxonomy): domain Eukaryota; kingdom Metazoa; phylum Arthropoda; class Insecta; order Diptera; family Drosophilidae; genus Lissocephala; species Lissocephala sabroskyi. Next base: position 24,552 of record JBAMCP010000419.1, on the reverse strand, counting down.
TCAGTGGATAGGCCTGCACTGTCTTGAGTCTTAATAATCCACTGAGCTCTGGACTTCTTCCTTAAAATCAAAGAAAAAGCAAGTAAAGAGTCTAAATAAATAAAAGAATTGTTTTAAAAAAGATCTAAAATAACAGCTACGACCAAATGGCTTTCTGAGTTTCCAATAAGGCAGGCAGAAAATGAGAAAAAACTCTCCTGGATTTATGGAGCAAAAGATACCGAAAAGATTAAAACTATTAAGATAACATCGACCTTAAAAGCAGTCTCATTTGAGACCAAGACGACATTCAGCAAATCTGCTCACTGTTTCTTGTGATCTGATAGCTGAAATTGAATTTCTTGTGAGTTGATTGCTGTTTTCGCCTTTATTTACCAGCCAGCCCTCGTAATGAGTGCTGTTCTGAAATCACGTATGTGAAATGGCAAAGAACAGGGCGCTGTGCCATTGATAAATGCCCACTGTTAAGTGGGAATGTATTTTTGGTGGAAATACCCAAACCACCATAATGGCATAATAACAGTACACACCACTCACACACACACACACACACACACACACACACGGAGTAGAGGAAAGAGCCTTCGATTTCCCTTCTGGCCGCAGCAATTGAGTGACAGTTTAGTTAACGGCAGTCACGGCAACAACGACAACTGTCAGCGCCGCCTTCTGTGACGCGTATAAATTGTTTGCCAGCCAAATCGCACAGGTGAGAGGCGAAGGTGGGCGGGGGGTGTGAGGGGGCAGTGCAACATATGCCAGCATGCATACGTCTTGCTTTACAGGGAGCCAAATTGAAATTTAAACGCGCAGTCGGCAGTCGGGGTGAGGAACCAATAAAAAGCAACTTACAACAATGACAGGCCCGACCAGAAGCCACGGCCGAGAAAGCAGGCTCAGGCGGCCGCTCAGCCCGAGAGAGAGGCGGGCAATACAAATTACAGCGACGACAGCTCAAAGGCCAGACGCCAGTCTCTGCCTGGCCACCCAGCGGACGGACGGGCCGGCGAGAGCTTCAGTCTCGTCCGCAAATGCAATTCGCGCCAGGACCCAGGCTGGCGTAGAGGACTCGCCGGCCTGCATACAAATGCGGAGTGTCAATGCGAGGCTGGTGCACATCCAAGACGCCAAGGATATATAGGGATATAATATAATGCAAGTTGGTGGAAGAATAATGGTTTGCCTTTGCCAGAAGACAGCGCGTCGCAGCATCGAAGGACTCAGCATGTCTGGGCATTTCTTATGCTCTAGTTTGGTCCTTCCTGGTGGTGCACGCGCTGTGTGCTCACATTTGTGCGTCCAACTTGGCAGGCGGACAGTTGGACAGTCGGCCGGGCGGGCGGCAAACACACAAAGAGACAGACGGCAATAACGAGGCCCGCGTCAGCATCACGGGCAATGACAGGCTATTTTAATAGAATGCCAGTGTGTACGGTGAAGGAGTGCGTGTTCAAAAAAATATTCATAGAGTTGGCGGTCGACCGGCCAGCCTAAAAGCAGTTTCAAATATTTCTTTAAGTTCTTTGGAACTAAAAGGCAACTTGAAGACTTCAAAGGCCATCCTAAAAGCAGGGAAGGAAATTGTGTAAAAATCTGTGAATTTCGATTAAAAATTAAAAAAGCAAAAATTACAAATATCAAACAATTAATCATCTAAATTCAAAATATATTTCATCTTTGTCTTTAAGGATTTGGTGGGTTCTCTAATTCAACTTCTGCTGCCTTCAACAGAATCTTAAAATTTTTCTTTTTGTTTGTTTCCTTCATTTTCTTCGCTTTAAAGTTGGCCAACCACGAATGTCCTTATTCTTTTATGCTTTCGAGTTGCTTGTTCGCATTGTTGGGCGTTTGGCTTAGGCAACAAATAGCCTGCCCAATGCTGCCAATTTTTTCTCCTTTCTGGCGTTTGAAAAACCGGCAAACCCGCCCTTCAACCAACAGCCGCTCGATTTTTAATGTGACGTCTTCTGTATGCCCACAGGATTTGTGCGTAATGAAAAAGTGTCAGGCCCGCCGGCAAGCACCACAGTTGGATGCATCCTAAGCCATCCCAGGTACTGCAAAGTGAAAGCCGAAAGACGGAAGCGCCGGTCGTCGTCGGCTTGGCATTAAAATAGAAAATTTGTGGGCGCCGCCAATGCGTCCGGACATTTATGGCTTTCGTCCACGTCCAGCCGCCGGAGCCCATAAAAACCCACCAGACTCGTGTGATAAGCACATAAATCAGCAGGCTTCAACTTTGCCCCAGACGCCGGCATACAGGTGACATTTAACGAGCCTCGGGTCGATCCCAGCCGCTCTCCGATTAACCCCAGCGACTCGGGGTCGTCGTAAAAGTCCCCTTGCCAGAGCAAATTAATTTGCAGGTAATTGACTAGGAAGGCAGTGCATTTTGCGCAACTCCTTGCCGCATTGCATTCTCGGCTCTTCAATAATTCATTAAAATCGAGCAACGCGAATTGAATTTCTGATGTCCTGGCGGCGCCCTCTCATTACTTATGCCCGAACACGAAACAAATTCAAATTACAAATTATGTGGTCATTTGTGCGCTTTACGATTTGAAGCCACCCCGTCGCCAGGACATCGCCTGGTCTATGGGGTCGATCTGACCCGACGTGACCCATGGCCCAGCCAATGGCTCGCTGACGTCCACTGACGGGCCATAAATGTTAATCCTTGTTAGTGCACCGCCTGGCCCGGCTCTGGTGTCAACTATTTAGTTTCCGGTTTTAACTTCGATGCCATAAAGTTGGCATTATGTGAGCGCCTTTATTGCATACTTGGAGGCGTTGACATCGCTCTATGTGCTTTCGGCCCGCTCGCTTCATTGTTTCTTAATAATCCGGCCCAGCAGCGGCCATGCTGGCAGGACGAGTGCACACGTCTTCGCATTAAGGATCTTTATGGTCCCGCCTTGGGGTTGGCTGGCCAGTTGCAGGCCGCACATATTTTCCTCGCGTTGCAGTCATAAATGCGCTTAATTGGCAATTTCTGTGTGAGCGTGTTAAAATTTTTATTTCCACTTCCGCCTTTTCTGGCCTCGGCCCTTGGTGGTCAGTTGGTCGCAGGGACGAACGAACTTCACATAAATAGAAATTATGTTTCTGATTTTGGGTCGACGGCGGAGGCGGCGGCGGTTTTCGGTTTATGATTACACATATGTGAAGTGCCAGATTTTATGGGTCTCGAGTACATAAATTTTCCGGGATTTGCCTTTGCAACATAAACAAAATGTTTTGGCAACCAGCAGGAGGTGTCGTCCGCCGCTCAAATTGACTTTCGAGCTAATTTCCATGATTTTATGATCTCTCCACTTTGTCTAGGCCGAGAGATTTGAGAGTCCCTTCCTCCCAAAAACGCAGCTGGAATTATTTTATTCTTAATTATGTCGATTGCTACTTTTAGGATAATTCAGCTCTCTCCCAAAAGGTGTTCCCTTTTTATCTCTCATCTATCTTTAAGGGAATCTTAAAACCCTTCCAAGAGAGCAAAGAGAACTCAAATAACTTGAGTGTTGATGGACGAAGACTTCTGCGTGGCCAAACGGATTTGTTATGGGCTTAAAGATTTAAAAATACAGAGATCATTTGCCGGTTTCTGAGCTCGGTGGCATGTCGCTTCTGTTTGTGTTTAACATCTGCCTGGCGATTGCGAGTGTCTTCAGCGAGTGCGGACCTAACGAAGTGTCCGTAGCGTGCGGAAGTTTCTGCCCCACATCCTGCTACCCACGCCCCTGCCACTCCACACAATGCTCGGGGCAGTGCAACTGCCTGGGCGGCTATGTCAGGGCAAACCAGAAGACCGATCCCTGCATACTGCCCACCAAATGCAAGAGGGCCTCTCACCGCCGGTCCTTCAAGTCGTTTAACTCCAGGAAAATGCCTAAGTTGGCCAGGGCCCCGGCCGTTTTGAAGCTGCTGTTCGACACCTTCTTTTCGGGAGAGCTGGAAGAGCTGGACAAGCGCCTGACCGGCGAGGTGATCGCCCTGATCGATGGCGACACAACTAAGCCACGAAGTTTTGATTAGCCACAAGCCCAAGGAGTCCTAAGCTAAGAATCTTATACCCTGTGAGGGCTGGAGGAATTTGTTGTTACCTCACAAGAGTTGATAGATTTTTAAAGATTTGCTGAATACCAGAAGACCGCCGGCGTAGCTGAGTTAAGAATTTTAATTGTTATAAAAGTGAAACTATTTTCCAGTCGGGCTGGCTAGACTGTTTCTTCCTTACTTATTAAGCAACTCAAAGCTGGACAATGTGGCCGGAAAAAAAGATCGCCTCGTTGTCGACAATAAAGAAGCTGAACGGTTGATCGCAGATGAACTTCTTGACGCCGTTGAAGGTCTGGGCCAGGCTGCCCCAACCTGCAAGGACTTCAATTATACAATTCAATGCTAAATGATTAATTTACTTACCCAATGGCGTGGGGGTCCCGCCCACTCCCTCCTCGTGGAACTCAAAGTTCATCACATGACGGGTCTCTGAGACGCGGAAGGGCTTGTTCCGGTGCAAAAGGGAGATAAAGTGCTCGGAGAACTCGAACATTTTGTGGACGCCCATGCGCTTGAGGACCGGTCGCAGATCGAGATCCACGTTCATTTTGATCCTGGGCAAGGCCACGAAAACATCTACGAGGCTGGCATTTACCATGAGATGGGGGATCTCAAAGCGATCCATGGCCAATTCAAGATCAAACAATTCGCTGGGAGTGTCGGGCTTGATCAGCACCATCTTGATTTCGTCCTGGGCAAAGGGCATGATCACCACCTTGGCCTTGAAGCCGTTCGTCTCAAACTCGGCGTAGAGGAATTTTCTGTCATCGTGCATCATCATCACCTCGACAGTTTTTTGGTCGAGCCCCGTAAAGTACCTGGGATAGGTGGCATCCGGATTGAAGGGCTTCTTCCAGGACATATTGAAGTTCGCCACGTTCACCAGCATGGCGGTGTTATCGGTTATGAAAGTCTGCGGCTTCAAGACGCTGCCCACTCCCTCGCCCATGCGGCTGACGTACATGGCGTTGAGTTCCTTGAGCTTGGCCTCATCGAACTTGATGTTGATCGCCTCGCCCTCCACATGCCGCATGTGCATGACGTAGGTCCTGGCCACCTTGTAGCCCTCCTTGACATAGAACCGGGTGATGCTGCTGGCAATGTGCGAGCTGTTGACCTTCATGTTGAGCAACTTGGTCGAGTCCATGTGGAAGTCCGACAAAACCTGGCCATTGTACATGAGGGCCCGCTCCAGTTCCTTGGACGTATCGTTCTCTGTTCCCAGGTAGATGAAGAGGATGCTGGCGCGTATGAGTTCCGAGGAGAACATCACATTCTGATTGCGGTAGACATTCGCCAGGGCCTCGTACACAGTCTCGGGATAGGTCAGGACACCTATAGTTGGGCTGGTTGCAGTCTCGTTCTGCCCATAACTGCCGATGAGTCGGACAACGAATGTCACACTGAGAATCACAAAAGCAGTGGCTTCGCTTTTCGCGGACATCGGGAACTGTTCTCAGTTGGGGAAGACGCGCCGTTCCAAGAAATTACCCATGACAATCGCAATGAAATGGATCAGCCGGCGGGGTAAACACTTCAAGATTAAGGGAATGCCAACTTTGTATTTGAATCCCAGAGGATCTGAGCTTTCTTTCCCGCTTTCTCTATTTCTTTATTAAACGACTGTTGCGTTTCCTTTTAGCGAAGCGGTTGGGGTCTTAAAACTTGAATCGTCCTGTTGGCTAACCACGGCCACTTAAAGCTAAACAGCTTCGAAAGTGACATTAAATGCAAGTTGTAGGCAAATGGTAACTGCCACGAACGACAAGCATGCGAGCAGCTATCTAAATTACCCAGAGACATCCGGCGGAGCATAGAAAAGGACATTGGCGAAGAGACGGCAAAGAAAAAAGCACCAAGGACCAAGCAGACCATGTGAGTTGCCATCGCTTGGGGATAAGTAAACAGGATGCTGGAGCTGCCGGTCCTGAAGATAATTTAGAGAAAAATTTTTTGGCGAGAATTTTCATTTGCTTAGCAACGTCAAGCGGAAGGAAATGTAGTGTTGCTTGGCTGGTGCCTGGCATCGAACGCGATTTGCTTATCCACAGGGCCCAGTGCAACCCAAAAGCCGTCTAGGAAGTCCTTTTGGCACGCGCATAAAAGATAAGCGAATGCATTCGACTGCATTCGCCTTTTGACATTGACTGAAGTCGCCAGACGCGATGCCAGCGCCAACTTTGGTCCACCAATTAATGTCCTCCATGTGTGTGTGGTGTGCGGGGCTGGCGTGTGTGCACGTGTTAAAATTTGCCCAAGTGTTGCATACTTCAGGGCGCACTCGAATGCCAAATCAACCGCCAGAAGTCACGTATTGCGTAAGTTACAGTCGCTCTGTCCTCCTCACACTCGCTTCGTCCTCCTGTTAACCTCTCTCTCTTTCGCTCTCTGTTGCTTACGATTCCACGTAACTGCGTGTGTTTGAGCAAACATGTTTGTGCACGTAATTGTGAAAGCAGACAGTCCAATGGCCAGAGAAACGTCAGACTCTATCCACCTCTAAAAACGAGGGCAGTTCGAGAAGTCAAATCAATCCATCTCGGCATGAAGAATAGATAAACATTAAAGGGAATCGTAGATTTCCCAAAGCCGAGTGATAAATCAGCCTTGTGAACTGCTCAACTGCCCAAATCCTCAGAAATCGTTTGTCATTTTGTTCAGTATCAAAATTCTATATAATAAAAAAAAGATAACAAGGAAAAGAAAGCACAAATCGTATTTAGACATCCTTTGCAGGCTTAAAAGAAAGGCACATTCGAAGCCTTGCAAATTGCTCAACTGCCCAAATCCGCAGAAATCGTTTGCCATTGATTCCGCAAAGTTGAGTTCAATGTCAAGAACAAAAACAGATAACAAGCAAAAAAAAGCATAAATCGTTTTTAGACATCTTTTGCAGGCTTAAAAGAAAGGCACATTCGAAGCCTTGCAAGTTGCTCAACTGCGCAAATCCTCAGAATTCGTTTGCCATTGATTCCGCTTTGCTGCGAACGGCCCTCGTGTAGGGGAACCGCGGCAAAACCTGGCGAGTCCATCAAAAAGGACTCAATAAAAAGCCACTGTTTTCTGTCGTGCACTTAGCATTTACTGGCCATCAAACTGTTGGGTCAAAAGGTCGCACAAACAAGTCCATGGATTCCACAAGCCCCGCCTCCCAGCTGCCCAAACTTAAAGATCTGCTGCGTCTGGCTTAAGCGCCCATCTGCCTCAAGGCCGTGTTCATAAGCATCTGCAGTCGTGTGACCACCGGCACGATCATCTGGAGACCCATGTGCTGCTCCAGGGTCAGGGCAATCTCCTCGAACATGGCCATTTCCAGGCCGGGCGGCAGGTTCCTTTGCTCGGCTATTTCGACCAGAGGCTTTTGGAGGGGATAGTTGGGGGGGCAGGTGAAAATCAACTGGACGGCGAATCCGGTGCTCGGCTCGTTGACGTCGTAGTTAATGGTCGACAGGGGGACCATCACCTGCAGCGGACACCGCGACCTAATCATGTAGGCCAGGCCGAGGTAGTGGAGCGTCCGCACCTCATTGATTTGCAGGTCCTCGTGGAACTTGGTCACCTTCTCCTTGTGGCTCGACATTGTCACTGTAATTTGGAATTTGGTTGAGGGATTTTCGCCTTCGTGTTTTTTGTTTGAAATACAATTCCTGGGGATTTGTTTTTATGTCCCCGAGGTGATCCGGGGCCAAATGATTTCTATGAGCCGGCGGCACATTATTTGCATATCTGCGCAAATCGCAGGCGCATTAATCTAATCAACCCCCCAAATGAAATGGGCCGCTGTCTTTTTGTGTGAAAATTGCGTTTGCTCTGTTTTCCGTGTGGTGATTTCATTAGCAGGGATTTCGCTCTCCGCCTTGACTATGGTATGCAAATTAGTTGTATGATTATCACGGAAATTGGCAAGGCCACACCTCCGGTCCTTGCTGAGTCCGTGTAGTTCCTTCGTGCGTGAGGCCGGCGCGTGCCTGGCGCGCTTGGCACTTGGGAAATCCACATCGACATGTGGATATGAGTTTCTTTTGGAAGAGTTTAAAATTAGCATTTCAAAAAGGAGTTTGCTGCCGGCGAGAAGAGTTTGTCGGGTTTTTTTCATACACACTAAAATATATTTTTTTGGCTTTGTAAAATTTGATTTACTATAATTCCTTTGATTTCACGCCCTGGCGCCTTCGCAAGGGAGCTGCCAAAAGTTCAAGGCGTCAACTTACTAGTCGTATGGGAAATTAGGAAAAGTTCCCCACAAAATTCTTTGTGATTGTGAATAAAAAAACTTGAACTTGGAGGGGGAAGCAAAAAATTTTCAGGTCGGCTGGATTTGGAGAATTTAACTGGGTAAAGATTTTGTCTTGAGATACTTTAAATCTTAAGAGTTGCCCAAGAGATTAAAAAAACTGCTCAACTTATTCTCCCTAATCTTAATATCTCTGATTCTCCTCTCCTTCTTTCTCCTTAAATTGGAATAATAATCTCTGTTTTTTTTCTCCTCCCTTCTCCACAAATTGGAATAATTTTCTCAATTTTAATTAGCAAATACTCCCAGGCTGCTCTCAGAACCTCGTAAAAGTCAGAATTTCTTTTTGGACTACCGAATCAAATATCATCAACTTCTAGGGAAGGAAAAAGACTCCCCAGGAAATCGCTTTGCCATTTGCAACCTGGTCGAGCCGAAAACGAAACTGATTTATGGGCTCTCCCTGCTGCCATCAATCCACAAATTCAAAATATTCAATATTTTATCCGCATTTTTAGAACATATGGCACCCAAGGGCTGTGGGTGGGCGCATTGCCAGCCACCACAAACCACTAACAGTTCCATGTTATTTTATATTGAGTGAGTGAAAATGTTAGCCAAACTAACAGACTCAATCACTGTTTAGTTCGGAGCCATTAACAGTGTTTTGCTTATGTTAAAGTTAATTAAATAAGCTAATTAAGAGCGTTGAGCTGCTGAAAAACAGAAGGAGAAACCGCTAAGAATTCCAAGTCTCCTATTTAAATCCAGAAAAGGCAAGAAATCCGCTTGGCACTGCAAACAGACGCAGGGCAGCTGATAGCTGTTAATTAACAGTCGACTGCACAACTTTTTATAGTTTAACAGCGAAAAGCTTTTGAGTTACATTTTAACTAGAATTAGCAGAGGAATGTTAAGTTGCTGGGACCGACGAAACGCCCCTTACAAGCGAGGCCGAAGGCGGCCGAGCAACGGCATCGGTTCGGCTGGACGACAAGGACAACGAGGACGACGATGACGACACTTCCGCTTACATTTTTGGCCTGACGTTTGCCGGTTGGTGGTTGGCACCTACCAAGCGCGCGGCTGTGTGTGTGTGTGGGGCAAGCAACGCCCCGGAACGTGAGTGAAATGTGTGGTAGGCGTGCCGTTAGTCAGCGGCTCGGCCCCAGCCACGGCGGCCATGCAACAAGCCCAGCGCCCAGCAAAAGCTCGAAATTTCCAGCTATCGTCGTCTGTCTAACGTGGAAAGCCTGCCAGGGGGCGGGGGGAAAACTACAGCGTCTTAAAGATTTTTTTTCAATTTTCTACTTTCAAGCGGCGCCCGTGTCCCTCTGGGCTATTGACTTTCTTGGGCATTGCGGATTTTCCAATAGTTTCTGGCTAACCCACCCGCCGCCTGATTGGCTGTAACCTGCGCAGGCACGTAACCAACTTTGATTTTGTTGGCCATGTTAGTGGGCCGGCGGGGCGGCAGGGCGGGCGGCCAAGGGTCTCGTCGCTTTGTTTTAAGAGCTTCTGTCGTACCACAAAAGTTTCTTGGCGCGCTTGTTTACGATTTCAAGTGCATTTTGTTGGTTGTCATAATTTGCCTGCCCCTCCCTCTTTCTCTTTCTCTCTTCTCTCCTGCTAAGATTGAAGGACAGCAGCAGGAAGTTTTCCACTTCGGGTCCGAAAATCCTCAGCTGGCATGCTAATGAGGCAACTTTTGTTGTTGCCTGCCAATTGAGTAATTGAAAGTTTCTGGGGCGATAATGTTTGTCAGCCGATTCAGATTCCATTCAGTCTCAAGTGATTAAAGCCCAACACCTCGAGGGCTAGACAGAATTTTAATAATGAATTCAAAGGCCTTCTGCAGCCCTGGTTGGTTTGTTGACTGGGGCAATTTCATTACAGCTTCCGAAAACCTTATCGATTCGATGTTCATTTTCCCCATCCAAACTCTTATCGTGCGCGCCCGCGATCTGATGATTGTCGAACACACAAAACCTATTAGATTGCCGATGCTGAGCTTGTCGTTCCTGGGGGCCGTGCAAGTTTATAAAACACGCGAAATGCGTGCCCTGCAATCGAGTACAACATGAAGTACGCAACGATTCTGGTACTTGGCCTGCTGGTGGCCACCCTGCTGGCGGGCGCTGAGGCCCAAAAAGCCCAGAAGACCAAGAAGAACAAGAACAAGACAAAGTCAACCCCGGCGGCCGAGGAGCTCCAAAAGGCCGAGCCCTGCACGGCGGCCAAGTGCAAACTGCCCGACTGCCGCTGCTCAGATGCCACGCTGCCGAAGCCCAAGTTCAAGGGCAAAGAGAACCAGATTCCCCAGGTGAGCTGGACAAGACCAGGGCTTCCGATTACTAAGCGCATGATTTCAGTTTGTGACCATCACCTTCGATGACGCCATAAACGCCGTGAACTTTGCCCAATACGAGCTGCTGTTCGAGGGGCTGGTGAATCCCGATGGCTGCACGGCGGCCGGCACCTTCTTCCTGTCCCACGAGTACACGGACTACAGCCGGGTGAATGCCTTGTACAATGCCGGCCACGAGATTGCCTTGCACTCGGTGACCCACGGCACGGGCACGGAGTACTGGCGCGAGGCCGATCTGGCCACCATTGAGCGGGAGTACGGCGCCCAGTTGAAGATCCTGGAGACCTTCGCCAAGGTCGACCCGAAAAGCGTGCAGGGCATGCGGCTGCCTTTCCTGCAGATCTCGGGCAACAACACTTATTTGGCCGCCAAGAAGCTCGGCCTGAGCTTCGACAGCTCCTGGCCCACCCAGCAGCACAAGCAGCCGCCCATGTGGCCCTACACCCTGGACTATCTGTCCGTGCAGGACTGCCAGATCGGCCCCTGCCCGGATGCCTCGATCCCCGGCTTCTGGGTCAACCCCATGGTCACCTGGACCGACACCGAGGGCTACAGCTGCTCCATGATCGACGCCTGTGTCTACCCGCCCGAGGACGATGTGGACGCTTTGTTTGAATGGATGCTGGAGAACTTCAACCGCCACTACGAGAGCAACCGCGCCCCCTTCGGCATGTACATGCATGCGGCCTGGTTTGCCCGCGCCCGCAGCAACTTTGCTGCCCTCAAAAAGTAGGCTAACCGTATACCCTTTTCGATGTCCTGGCTTTAATTTGTGTGCTTGCAGGTTCATCAACTACATCAGCACGTACCCGGATGTGTTTATTACGAGCACCTCGCGGGTGCTGGAGTACGTGAAGAAGCCGGTGCTGGGGCTGCCCTTCAAGAGCTGCGCCCCCAAGCCGGAGACCAGCTGCCAGGCGGTGAACTGCAATGTCCAGAAGACAGCCACCGGCGAGCAGCGGTACATGGTGGTGTGCGACAAGTGCCCGGCGGTATATCCCTGGCTGGACAATCCCCTGGGACTGGCTGGGCAGGAGAACTAGACGGACGGGTGGGGCCGGCTTCTCAATAAAAGAACCCAAAAGCACAAGCCAGCGAAAATCAGGGCGAGGGCGGGGGGCAGGGGGCGCCGGCCGGACAGGCTGTCATTCCCGGGGCCCGCTGATAAATGACTTTAAATTATGTTTTTGGCCGTGAGGCGCTTAATTAACTCATTCAGCGGAGACGGCCCAGCGACACGAGGCCGCCTGTCAATTTCTATGCCCCGAGCGTGAGTAGGGCGGTGGGTGGCTCCTCTAAGTGTGGCCATATTTTATACGGGCAGCATGAATTAATACACCACACACGTTGTCCTTGTCCGGCTGTCCGGGCCGGAGAGGGCCGTCAATGCAGCTGCTACCTGGAAATGATGTCGATGTTGCGATGTCTGCCCGCCGCCCGGGCTGGTTCGGGGCCATTGACAAGTGTCCGGCTGGCGGTCTGGCTGCATTTTTGCCCAGTTAATGGAGTTTCATCTAATGGCGGACAATATCTCCATGTCACTGATGATGCCACCAGCCAAAGAGCGAGCAGGAGCCGCGGCGATGGGCTGGTTGGCTTGTGGCCACAATTAGCCGTGCGGTTTAGGCGGCTGCTGTAAGCCAAAATTTCGTGGCCAAGGAAGGGGGCAACACAGAAAATTATAGTTTGAGTTGGGAGAAGAGTCAAGTCCTTTTAAAGCGAACATAGTGATTCTTTAAAGAAACTGGTAAGGGATTTAATCGCATGCGATTTTTATGCCAGTGACTTTTATCGCAAGCGATTTAAGTTAAGGTTTCTGTTTATTGGCGATTTAGGCAAACCTTTCCGGTTTTTAAATTTTGTGTGCTTTCTGGTAAATAGCACTTCTTTTTTGTTTTTGGATTTCTTGCGGTTTCACTGCTAACTTGAAAGTTGGCATTTGTGCGCGATTTCCTGGCGGTTTAAAACGCTAGCAAAGCTGGGAGCGATTTGCAAGGCCAACAAAATAACTTCTGGCAGAGCGCACTTGTTTGTTTGGTTATGAAAGAGAGACAGCGACATTAGGTGGTCCATTTGTCAAGCCACCAAATGGTACTTTTTGTCAGAAGCCAGCCTTCTGTTTGAGTCTGCCTGGGGTCCATTTGGAGGTAACTTGAGCCACCGCTAATAAATGTCGGCAATTTAGGGCTAATAATTTTGTCAATTCTATTTTCGATGAAGCCAACAAGCCACCCCAACACCCCACCCCACCCACCTGCATCCACGCCCAGCCACTCGGAAAAAAAAAGACAACCCTCATCAGCGGAGAGTGTCTCATAAGTAGCATAATTTTCGCAGTGCCCCCTCTCCCCCTTCTCCAAGACCTTCTATAAAAAGCCAAGAAAAAAATACGAAACATAAAAACGCCATTTTAAATGGCATAATTTCGTGAAGCCAGCAGCCCGCCCGCCCAGCCGAACGAACCAAAAAGAAGAAATGTAACCGAAGGAGAAAATAACGAAATGAGTTGCGTATAAAATGTGAAAAACGGAAGACTCCACACGAAAATGTCAAGTACATAAAGGGCCATTAAACTAATGCGTGCGTTTCAGGCCCACAGCTGATGCAGGGAACCCAACCAAGAAACCCCGAAAAGGAATACAAGCAAGTGAAGCGTTGGGGTTTGGGGTGACCCAGCGAATTTTAAATACCCTTTCACTCTTCTGTTCAACTTTCTTAAAAGATTTATCGACGCAAAGATGCATTGGAAATAATTTACAAATGAAGAAATCGTTTGGGCATAAAGATTCATCATAAAAAAAAATAAAGCATCGAAAATAAGCTATCGGTTTTCCTTCTTATAAAAATATTCCTAAAGAAAAGATCTACAAAGTCCTGGACCGTCTCTGATAGCCGATTCTTCCGGCTTCCCAAATCAAATATGCCCCACTGACGCTCATCGTAAAGTGAATTGGAGCCTCGCTCCAGCTGGCAGCTCCTTTAATTGCCAGCAGGACTTTTGTTTTATTGAGCAGCCGGACCCACAATAGCCTCGCCGAGGCGTGCAGTTGTTTCCTGTTAATCAAAACGTCTTTCGTGGAAAGTAATCAGTAAATATTTGTAAGTGAAGAGCGAACTGATTATTTCTTGATTTCTCGTTTTGCTTTTGCCAGTTGGAATGAGCAAGCGGCTGGTTAGGTGGCTTGTCGGTTCGCCTGTTCGCGGTTTATTCATTTTCATAAAAGCAAAGTTTCATTTCGCATTTTCTTGGCATTGATTGGGGCCCTTGAAGGCGGCGGGGGCGATTTTATTGTTTGACTTTCGTCTTGCCAAACAAACTGCAGACAGACAACGACAACTTGGCAATAAGTGAAATAATTTTGGTTTCTTTGCCGTAAGTTTTTCATTATTTCTTCGATCACCTTCAAACATCGGCAATTGAAGTGCTCGCGATGATCACTTAACCATTTAAGGAATCGGAGTCACCGACGGCTTTCGAATTCCCCGAACTCGTAGGCCACCTGTAAAGCCAACATAATTGGATAGTTTAGTCTTAAATTGAAAGCCAACGCAGCCACAAGTCACTGAAAAATGCAAGTCTTCTTGGTTTTTAACATCCTTCTGGGCCTCTGGACTGGCCAAGTGCTGGGCCATTCCCTGGACAGCGGCGAGATCGTCGAGGCCGAAATGCCGAATTTAAATGGCACCACCAAGATCCCCTTGCCGGAGATCAGCGCTGGACTGACCGCCAACCTCACAGCCAGCGACAATATGCTGGTCCTGCCCTACAACATCCTCGAGGCCCGCTGCCCCGAGGGCTATGTCCTGGCCAACAAGCACTGCCACAAGCGGGTGAAGCGCTCCAGTTGATGAATTCAAATTTCCAATTGTAAATCATTAAATCAATTAAAAGCTGGCAGTCTGAAGGCTCGAATCTTTTCAGCCTCACTCGGTGTTCTCGTCATATTTTTAGAGATATTCTCACTCGCTGCTCATAAATTATTCTCCCCGTGTTAGCTAATAAATTCCGCAATTATTTTCCCACATTAGTTCTCTTGCCTAATGGGAATTGCGGCTGCAAGTGTTTAATCAACATGAATTATATAAAATTCTCCGTAGATTCAAGCTTCCTTATCGGCATTAGGAATGCTGCCATAGGGGCGGCTTTCTCCACCTTTTTTCTTGTTAGTTAGTCGCGAACTTGAGCCGGGCCTGGGCAAACGTGTCTCGAAGATTTTTAGTTGCAGACGAAACTCAACTCGCCGATTACGCGATGCATTTCGTGGCATTTAAGCTGAGATTTTTCATAGCCCTCGTGTTGTTTATAGCGATGGGCAGGTGTTTAGCGGGAACGGATCGTATTTTGTTTCCGGCAGACAAAAAAGAGCCACCCAAGCCCTGGATGATTGAGCCCCAGCGGAACGTGACGAAGCCCACAACTCCCGGAATCTCCAAGCCCCTAAACATGCCCAGCCTTGGAAATCAAACGACACTTTCTGCGGGAAACTCTACGAACTCCACAAAGGCCGAGAAAGTGGAGCTGGGCATCCGGATTACCCTGGAGTCTGTGCCCAAGTGTGGGGAAGGCTTTAGTTTGCAAAACAATCACTGCCGCAAAGACGCCTGAGTTCCGCCATAAAATATAAACACAATCTGTTATTTACCCACTCAAATCCGTTGTGAATTTATTATAGTTTTGTTATGAATCGCGAGAGCTTTTGTTGCCCAGACAGAGAGACCGGGAAGCTTTGGGCGACCTCGCCGGGTCTGATCTGTGGAGCTGTTTGGGATGATCGGCAAACAATAACAACGGATTCTTATCGCCGAGATCAGGGCTCTCTCAGTGGCCTGTAGGCCTGCGTGAAATCAGTCTCGAAAGCTCGCCGGAACTGGCCAAACGCGTTTTCTCTTCGCAGCCCAGACGAATAAAAAAATGCACTCGATTTTTGTTTATCTCTGTTTGGGTTTGCTGTCTGCTGCGGGAGCAGCCTCCCTTGAACCCCGGACGTCAGACCATCGGATTGTCTTTCCCTCCGAGCCCGATGATGACAAGGACTGGACTATTCCCAGCGTCAATGGCACCGTGGCCCCTCAAAACGAAACCACTTCCACAACGGAAGTCGCGCTAGTCAATTCAACTACGACTAAAATGGATCCCAGCTGCCTGAATGGAACCTCATCAACTACCACGCAGAAGCCTTTCATTGACAATCGCATAGCTCTGGAGACGCTGCCGGTTTGTCGGCCGGGCTTCGAGCTGCGAGCGAACCGATGCCGCCAAAGTGCCTGAGGCGAACCTCAACTTGTTGTTTATGTTTGTAGAAATAAAGTTCGATTTAGGCTAATTATACGCTCGCCAGTTTCGAGTTCCCCGCAAACGCGATGGGGTTTTGAGACGGCTGAGGCGTGACGGAAATCCCCATTGGTTTGCCCTGAGTCACCGCCGAAAGACCGCAGGTTCTATTATTGTATTTCGTTTGGCGCATTGCTCGGCGAATTACTCTCAGCAGTTCATTTGCTCATCTGCTCATGCGGCAATCGATTAATAAGCGGATTAAAATCCGCACTGCGCCGCTCCGCCAGTTTCCCATGATTAGCCGATGTGCGCGGTACTTACTGTCGGATTGCTGACAAGATGCTGCCCAGTTTGAGGTTCTTATCAGTGCTGATTGTAGCAGCAGCTGAACTCAGCAATTTTGTTGAAGGTTATCCCCAAAGTGGCCACTTCGCGAATCCCGGTCGCGGGCATGGCCAGCCGCAGTGGCAAGTGGAAAATCGGTTTTTAGTCGAACTTTGTTTAAAGTAAATTCGGTTCTTTAGGCCTCATCATCCCCACCCTCATGGGCTTCATCATGCCGTAGTTCCTGGCCATGCAGGTCCGGGACCAGGCGGTTTCAGTCCAGATTTCCACGTTCGGATGCCTTTCACAGGCCAGCCAGCGATGGGCGGCCATTCAGGTAATCGTAAAGGGGGAACCTCCATCAGGTTTCAGTACTTCAGCAGCTTTTACTTTCAGGAGGTCGGCTCCAACAGCCGTGGCATGGAGGTGGTGGCTTTGGGCCGCCGAATAGTGGCGGCTTCAGGCAACCAGGAGGCGGCTTCCAACAACCTGGCAGAGGAGGCAATGGCTTCCAGCAGCCACAACAAGGAGGTGGCGGCTTTAGACAGCCGGGAGGCGGCTTCCAACAGCCTGGCAGAGGAGGCAACGGCTTCCAGCAGCCAGGAAATGGATTCCAGCGTCCCCAACATGGAGGCGGAGGCTTTAGACAGCCAGGAGGAGGCTTCCAGCAGCCGCCAGGAGTAGGTGGCGGCTTTCAGCAACCTCCGCTTGGGTTCCAGCAACCAGGACCAGCAGGAAGTGTCATTGGACCGCCAGGAGGAGGCTTCCAGCAACCTCCACGAGGGGGCAATGGCTTCCAGCAGCCAGGAAATGGACAAGGACAGGGAGGCGGCCGCTTTAGGCAACCAGAAGGAGGCTTCCAGCAGCCTCCAGAGGGCAATGGCTTCCAGCAGCCAGGAAATGGATTCCAGCAAGGAGGACAAGGAGGCTTCCAGCAGCCTCCACAGGGCAATGGCCTCCAGCAGCCAGGAAATGGATTCCAGCAAGCAGGACAAGAAGGCAGCGGCTTCAAGCAACCAGGAGGAGGCTTCCAGACACCTCCAAACGGAGTTGACGGCTTTCAGAAACCCCCAGGAGGTCCTCAGCAACCAGGACCAGCAGGAAGTGCCCCTGGAGCGCCGGAAGGAGGCTTTCAGCAACCTGCACAAATAGGTGACGGCTTCCAGCTACCAGGACAACCGGGAAGTGGTTTTTTCAGCGGGTCTAACCAGCGACCCGGAAACGCCATCAAGCAACCCGTTGGTGGCTTCCAGTCGCCCCCACTCGAAGGGCCAGGGGAATCTTCGTTTAGAAATTCCTCTCTGCCCCGCCAGGATGCCCCAACTGGCGGTAGCAATGTCAAGGATTCGGTGCTTCAAGTGATTCAACCACTCCCTCAGCCTCGCGGGGAGGAGCACACAATCGCTGGATTCCAGCAGCCAGGAAGTGGACAACCGGATTTCTTCCAGACGCGCGCAGCTCAGGAAGAGCAACCAAATCGCCAGACTAATGGAACTTTTGCAGACCCCGCTAAACTTTTCAGGACCGATGAATTCATCTCCCCAAACCTCTTGGGCCCTGACCCCGCCACAGTAACGCCCACGTCCATCGACGATCGGGGAATCTTCCAAGTCGCACCCTCTTGTGGCGATGGTTTCGTTCTGGTTAACATGCATTGCAAGCCAAGGGCCTAAAGGGCCTAAAGACTTTAATATTTAAGTCTTTAAATCAAATTCTGTATAAATAAGAATTTAATAAAAATCAAGAATGGGTTTTTAATTTTACATCAAGGCAACCTGAAGAGGTTTAACGTTAACGGAACTCATAGCACCAAATTTAGGAACTTATTAAGTTTTTTATCTTTAAATGCTTAAGGAAACTAAGAAAAAATTTGGCAACACAATTGACAACCCCAGAGAACTAAAGAAATGGGATCAGTAGAGAAAATTTTGGAAAATGCCTAAGAGCCTAAAAGTTGGGAAATGTCTTGCGATTTGGGAAGAAATTCTTTGATTTCATTGGGAATTTAGTTAAAATTGATGTTTAAATTTATTGATGTTAGGGATTTTCAACAACATTCACCAATAATCCTACTAAAGCTTTAAATGTTTTTTTTAATTAAATTATTATGGTCTCATGTCTTTAAAATTTCCTGAACTTGTCCAATGGAAAACCCATAATGAGTACTACTCACACCCTCATAATAACAGAATCATATAAATTTAGAAGCCCTTAACCCAGAAGAAAACTCGTTTGTGGTTGGGAAAGTTAAGGTTGAATGTGTTTTTAACCACCGTCTTTAATTTGATGTAATGATCCCAACAATTTGCTCTTTCGAAAACAACTTTATGATCCTTTAAGATGTTTTTCAGAGGCCAATGACTCATCATAGCTAAGACCAAAGCCGGTAATGTAAACAAATAAAAGATAATAAAGATCTTGTTTACCAGAAATCGGACGCTTTTAACTGATGGAATGCAATTGGTGACATCACAATTGCCCACAAGTAAACGGAACCGTGGATATGACGACACATAAACAGCCGTAAACCATCAACAGATAGCCGTGGTCACTCCCCTCGCTGAGTAAGGCAGGGAATAGTTTATTTATTTATAAAGCTGATAAGAGCCGAGGTATAAAAATCGGCCGCGCATTTTCTGTAGCAATTCAGTTATAATTGAGGCGGCTGGCGGGTGAACAGAGCTCCGATTTCTTTATCGATTATGGAACTAATCTCGCCAAAGTATGTCTACCGGCTGCTCCTTTCCATCCTTGTGATGTGGCTCTTGATGGCCAACCCAGTGGCAGGCCGGACCATCCCGAAGTGCCCACCTGGCTGGATGGTCGGCGCTGGCAGGTGTCGCCGGCGGGCTTAAAAGCGATTTCCAGAAATAAAATAAATAAATTACGGACTTTGGAGTCTTTTACATTGATTGCTTTTTATTTAGCCTTCAGCCTTTGCGATGAAGTTTCTTATAAAAATTATTCCTTATGGCAGGCCTTCGGCAGCGTCCATGGGCTAAAATTGTTCCTGGGGGACATTTTTTGTCTGTTTCTATAAGGAGGTAAGGGTGGGCCATTCGGTTTTTATTTTTTCTATGTCGTTTGATGGATTCTCCAGACAATATTAGAATGCTTATAAAAAAGATCAATCGTGGAAACATTTAAAGCAGAAGGAGTTATTTTTCCCATTAGCTGAAGAATACGACTTCTTGAAGAATTGCCGGTAAAATAACTCCTGAAAATCTCTCTTCAAATAACTTTATATACTGATTTCTTTATGGTTGGTTACAATTCGTTTTGGATTTCAGAGAGCGTAAACCCTTTAGAATCTTGAAGCTACAGTTGCACTTTTACCAGGTAAAATGGTTACTTAATAGTGGAATTACGCAGAAATACTGGAGAAAATAAAAACTTCCTGTCTCTCTTTCTCTGTGTGACTGGACGTGCCACAATTTCCCTCGGTGAGGTATTTCCTCAAATGGGAATTAAAAAAAAAAAAACATGGTTTGATTGTTTTTGGAATCTTCACAAATTTATTTCTTTAGCTTCTTTAAACATTTTTCCTCATGGAATTATTTCCCATGTTTGCATCTTCCCTTGGGACAAAGTGAGTCTACCAGGTTTAAATGAATTATTGGCCGAGACTGTACACAGGATTTCCCAATCAAGACTAAAAGGGTTATAATAAAGCTCAATCCTAGGGATTTCATTATCGTGCTCCGAACTTTTTAACTGGCGGAAGAACTTAGTTCCATCTGACGATGGTGAAATCACTCCAAAGACTGCCATGCATCACTTTTGTTCCGGATTTCAAGCAGCGAAAGCCCTTTAGGATCTTGAAATATGCATGCCCAATCGTATTATCGAAATACGGAGAAATACTGGAGAAAATATAGACTTACTGTCACTCTCTCCATCTGGACATATTGCCACTTTCGTTGGAAGAGTAATTGTGGGAATCCAAAGAAATTGTGTAAAAAAATATACAAAAAATTAAACTGAAGTTCTAGAAACTTTGGATCTTTTATTGCTTTAGCTACTGGAATCGTTTATCCAATTCTGGCCATCTTTCTGCATCTGCCCAGAACAAGAATAAATCCCGGGCGACATTTTCTGCCTATGTCTAGCAGGTTGTAATGAATTATATGTCCACAAATATTGTTAATTATAAGAAAGGTCAATCCGAGGGATTTCATTATCAATATTCCGATTTAAAAACTGAATTTGCTCCCATCTGACGATGATGAAATCATTCCAAAGACTGAATGCATCGCTTTAAATATTTTCTAAACATTCTTACAGTTCGTTCCGGATTTCAAGCAGCGAAAATTAAGATTCCTCTCTCGCTCTTTAGGAATTCGTGAAGCTGGACCTACCGCAAGTGCCATGGGAAAGGTGAATGACTGAAAAAACTCCCCACCAACAATAGATGTGAGATCAGCCGCGATTGTGGGAATCCCCAAAGATCGGTTAAAGTTTATTGGTTTATTTCACAGCAAATTGGAATTACTCAGCTAGGCGGATTTCCGGCAATGCTCGCCGATGGCCTTGAACCCCGGCGGGCAGTTCGGCGGCAAACGGAAAATACTTTGCACTACCGGCGACATTTCGGGAACCGTCGTTGGTGCCGGAGGCGCCGCTTGGTGTCCATAAGCCAATTTCTCTCTGCCCTCGGGATTCGATGGTCCAGCCCCAACGGCAGCCACCATAAAAACGGCTATAACCACAACCAACCGGATCGATTTGAATATCCACATTCCGGCTGCTAAAACTGGCAATCGACGACGGCAAACTTTGGCTAAGCAGCTGCTCGCTGGGCAGTTCAGGTGAAGACTGAAAGCTTCTGCCGGCCCCCAACCCAAGCCGAGCTGCAGCCGCGCTCGAAGCTCTCTCAGTGAGTCGCGAAGTTTGGGTTGCTGCTTGTTTTTTTTTTATATTTCAATTAACATCACATTTGTTAGTTTTGGCGCCCAATCGATTAATCGATTAACCGGCTGCCTGTCAGCTGTTTTTCCGCCTCGCCCAGCTGCTTTCCGTCCACACGATCACTTGGCCGTCGGCACGCTCATGTCCGGCACTGGACTGGCCCTGTTGCTCTTCTGCTCCGACTTGCTGCCCTCGGTGGCCCGCCATCCCAGCCAGAAGACCGTGTGCAGCGCTGCCACCACCAGGCCCAATCTCACGGCTGTTCGGTATCTAAAAGTCTTGGCCGCGGGTTTCTTCTCGCTCTCCATGGTCACGCACTCTGGGCAACTGAACGTGAGGTGCGATTACAAAAGCTTTCGGCGCGAAGAAGAAAAACAAACAGAACGAGAAACAAGAAAAGAAAGAGAAAGAAACAGTGAAGCTTTTTCGAGGGCTGAGTTGTAAGTTCTTCTGAGGGGAAGATCAGGAAAATAAAAGCCTCAAAAAACATTCCCATTTGAATTTGTTATCCAGCATTAAATTTGTTTTGTTCGTTGAAACCCATTAAAAGGCTTTAAATATTCCAGACCTCCGGGCGGCATCGATGGGGGGCGTGGCAGTTGCCCTCAGGTGGCGGCTTCGAGACCGCAAAACTTTGCATTGCATGCGGTGGAAAACACCCACGGCCCTCTCAAAAAAAGGTAAGGCAAAAAGTTGAGCTCCTCCTCCCCTGGGAAATGGAAGGATTGAAGCTGTTGGCGCCAGGAATTAGCATGTTATGTTTAACGCATTTTTGCACCTCGGCTGCCAGAGGATGTGTGAGGCACCTGTCCGTCTGTCCATCTGTCCAAGTGGGTTGCCTTTGCTGTAGGAAATCCACTGACTTGGGCGGCTGGCCGGGCTGCCTGGCATTTCAACCGCACCGAATTTTCCGCACATTTAATCGCATTCTGTTTTGCGGCAAACAGAAAACCAAGAGCAGCCCAGTGGAAAGCTCACATGAAACATTTAAGGCGGTCGGCTGGCTCCCCCGGCCGATGACTGCAGTTTCCTGCATAATTCACAAAAATGCACTTTGTTGGCAGATTAAATGGCAAGCGGCGGATCCCCCAAAACACATCAATGTTCGGCCCCTCAAGGAGCCGCCAAAAGGATGCCCGAAACGTGCCTTGTTCTCCGGCTCCGAATTTCATTAGTGCACGTCTCAGGTCGCCTTGGCCCACCTCGAAGGAGTCCCTGCTCAGCCTTTTTTAAGGCCAAATCTGGCTTTTTTTCATAGAGCAGATTTATGGTTGGCCTGGGACAATAAATATTGGTGAGGATTATATTTTAATCCTTGGATTCTCATAACATAAATACTCCAGGCAATATGAGAATTGAAACAAAGAAGGAGCGTGAAAAGATGGTAAGGATATTTTAGCCTGTTTATTGGCATTGAACTTCGAGCATCCCTGGCGAACGGGCAGCCTAAACATGTCGCAAGGACATCAATTACGGCATTTCGGCATCGATTGCCTGTCCGCCCCAAAAGGCTCCTGAGTGCCTGGCTGT
The DNA here is from genome assembly GCA_037075105.1 of Lissocephala sabroskyi. Classification (NCBI taxonomy): domain Eukaryota; kingdom Metazoa; phylum Arthropoda; class Insecta; order Diptera; family Drosophilidae; genus Lissocephala; species Lissocephala sabroskyi. The sequence continues at coordinate 1,860 of JBAMCP010000419.1, read as the reverse complement.
TGATAATGATGATGTCTATTTTGCTGTTCTGGTTGCGCTGTATTGTCGGCCCTACGTGTCCTTGTACCGCCGAAAGCCCTCCAAGGACGCATATGGAGCACAGAATTCCTAGAAAAAAAAATAATGGGGCCCTCCATCGTCTCCGATTTAATTGCCTGTGCGTGTGAGCCTATCAGTGCCGCACTTAAGGGAGCCCCCAAAAAATAAAGAAGAGCGGGCAAAAAAATTATCATCTTGGCAGCGGTGGGATTCGAACCCACGCCTCCGAGGAGACTGGTGCCTTAAACCAGCGCCTTAGACCGCTCGGCCACGCTACCCCTGAGTGGCCCCGGGGCGGCGTCTTTTGTCGAATCCGAAAGTTTCTAACGCGACGGGAAAATTAGTTTTCCCCGTCAATTAAGCGAAAAACACGCCCACCGCCTCCACTTGTACTCTCGGCAGCCTCTCCACATGAACCGGCAAAGTAATTAGACAATTCCAATTAGCAAAAATTGTTGTTAAAATCTGCATAGTTTTTTTTTCTCCCGACGACCAAACGAGTCGCCCACTCGAGCGAATCGCAATTTTCGTCACCGGCGGCCAGAGAGCCCTCCAAAAAAGTAACTTTTTAATTGATGTTCCCCTGCCGAATCCCGGAAACCCTTAAATTTCAGTTTATTCTTTTTCTCTCTCCAAATAAAGCAAGAACCAAAGACCAAAACCTGATCTCCAGTAAAAATTAAAGGCAAAAATGAGACGGCTGATTAAATTTTTTCCTTAACTACAACATTTGCATACCAAATTTCAACCCCAAAAAGAATCAAATGTTTCTTAAAGTATTTTTATCACCCACCGAATTCGCCAGCCTAAAGCCTAAAAATACTTCGATCCAATTGGATTCTCCCACTCGCCACAGTCGAATGCACTCACTAGCCGCCCTGTTGACACTCACAAGTCATTCGTCCTGTCTCTACCCCCTCTCCTTTTGAGTGAAATTGATTTGTTTAAAAAGGCTACACCACTCAGAATTCGTTCTATTCGTGTTACCGAGCGATCATCGAAGCGCTGCCGCCCACAAATGCACGAGGCACCTGCGAAGGGCTGCTGCGCAAAACCTCACGCTGCCGAATAGAACGATTTCTCTCATCGTCGTGGGTAGGGTGGACTTTCAGTTTGTGTGAAAGTAAGTGAAGACTGACTACAGAAATGATCCTGTGAAGTATAGTCTTAAATTTTCAACCCCAGCGACTTTGCTTAGCTCTCTGTTCGTATCCGAACCACTTGAGAATTACAAAGCAGAGCAAACACAAAAATAACGACAAATAATCAAAAGATCAGCCGGGCGACGATTAACAATAATAGGCGGCCGATCAGGCCACACAATATAAAGAGCAAGTAAGTTAACAGCTAAGTCAACTAAGTTATACCGATACTATTCAAATGGCATCCCCGCGAAGATCAGCTGATACTCGATACGACTCAGATGGCAAGCATTAACCTAAAGGTATTCTGCGGCCGCAAGACTTCCGCCACGTGCATACCGGCGGACGGATTCCAGAACCTCTGGTACGCGACACCTGCAGCAACAACAGCGACGACAGCGTCTGCAGCGACGACAGCGTCTGCAGCGACGGCGGAGAACCAGTAGCAGAGGCATTATTCTAAGTATCAAATTATTTGTACTTTCTTCTTAATTCGACCACCTAATAAAACAGACGTTCTTTCTCAAACTAGAAACTCAACTTAAAGTTATTAATTAGTATAATAGTAAATTTAAATAAAATAATTAAGAACGAATAAAAATAAAAAAATTATCATCTTGGCAGCGGTGGGATTCGAACCCACGCCTCCGAGGAGACTGGTGCCTTAAACCAGCGCCTT